>CAUYON010043034.1:0-69055 GCA_963573935.1 Arctocebus calabarensis | reverse complement strand
TTTCCTGGCCAAGGAACCCATACACCTATATATACCCTGAGACTAAAGGCCTAAAGGAGGAGATGGGGAAAGACTGGGAGAGAAACGGAGAGAGCTTCTCTCTCCCCACTAGAATTCTCTCCCTCTACCAGGAGCCTTAATGTTTTCGGTATTCTTTTCTGTGAATAAATTCTGTCTTACCAAAAAAAAAAAAAAGAAGAAGAAAGAAAATATTCTGTATGCACCTGAGAAGAATGGGTGATCTGCTACTGTTGGATCAAGAGTTCTGTATATTTGGGGGCGGCTCCTGTGGCTCAGCGAGTACAGCGCCGGCCCCATATACCGAAGGTGGCGGGTTCAAGCCCGGCCTCGGCCGAACTGCAAAACAAAAAAATAGCCGGGCGCTGTGGCGGGCGCCTGTAGTCCCAGCTACTCGGGAGGCTGAGGCAAGAGAATCGCTTAAGCCCCAGAGCTGGAGGTTGCTGTGAGCAGTGTGACGCCACGGCACTCTACCCAGGGTGATAAAGTGAGACTCTGTCTCTACAAAAAAAAAAAAAAAGAAAGAAAGAAAACTAATGTATATGTGCACTTTGAAGAGACTCCTGCATACATGTTAAAGAAACCCTTTCCCCAGGCCATTGCCAGCCTGCTATACCCCGAGAAAGGCTGATGTTGAACACAAGCCTGAGAGGCTCTGAGACTCAGAGACCCAAGGGTGTGTGTAGCAGGAATGTTAGCACGCAGCAGAAGCTGTCAGAATGTGACGAGAGGGCTTTTATTTTAAGGGTATAGGGAGAAAAATAAATTAGGCTGCGACTGGATTCTTCAGTTAGGGCCAGGAGTCGAGAGGTACACTGTGCTTGTATAGGGAAATTTTTTTTTAAAGAACACCCAAGTGGAGAATAAGGAGATATAATTTTTCTTGACACACCAACGTACAATAAGAACATATATTTAGTAACATTCTCCTCCCTGCACCCAGAGCAGCTGTTCAACTCCAGCAAATACTCCTCCTTCCAGGCAAGGCAGAAGTGTGCACTGTTCTAGTGTCTTGAGTTGCCAGCAGAGCTGGGACCAGCATTCCAGAGCCTGTCCCCTCCCCACCCAGGCAGCAGGGGCAAACACAGGCGCTGGTTAGGAAGCAAGGTCAGAGAAGTTGCTCCAAGGGGAAACAGACAGGAGAGTCCTATTTAATTCAGGCAGGAAGAGCCCAAATTTGGCAATAACTCTCTGATCAGGCTCTTAAGGACCCCAGTAGAGTTGAAATTCACTCCTTACTGTATCTTCTTAAAAGCAGGGAGCAGCAGAGAGAATCTCAAAAAATGATCGCTCCCTGCTCTGGGAGTCCATAACTCACGAGGCAAGGTTTTTTGCTGTCAGGGACAAGGTTTTATAGCTCCTTGAGGTGAAACTTGTGGGAAGTGGAAGGCAGGATGCATCCACTTCAGGTGAAGCCGCTGTTTACAAGGAATGACAGAGTGGACACCTAGTTTCCTAGGTCCACAGGAACATTGACGACTTTTGACAGGGAGGCTTAGGGATGCAGGTGGCCATGAAAACAGCGAGGGAGAGAAGGGCCCTATGCAAATGTAATATTTGATCCAGCCAAGGACAGATGTTCGTGGGGTCCCTGGTTCATTTGATCATTCATTTACTGATGTATTCAGTACAGTAGGGACACAGATGCCACCTACAGTGTGGCCGGCCACTGTCAGCACTGTCACTACTCAAGAGCTTGTCTGAAATACGAATCTTTGGTTCCACCCCACATCTAGGGCTGTAGGCAGTCCCATTGGATGGGATGTCACTTCAGAGACCAGGTTACAAAAAGACTGGGATACAGTCTTGGCTGCCCTTTCTTCCTCATCTGCCATGAGGGAAGCCAGCTGTCACATTGTGAACAGCCTACAGGGAGGCCCACGTGGCAAGGACCTGGTGTCTCCAGCCACCAGCCACTGAGGGCCCAAGGTCCACCAACAGCCACATGAGGGAGCACGCAGTTGGCTTCTCCTTGAGGTGCGATAACAGCAGCTTCTGATATCTAGATTCTGAAAAGCGCTGATGCCCAGTTTTCTGAGAACCGCAGAAATTGTGAGATGATACATTGTTGTTTCAGGCCTCTAATTTTGTGTGAATATGTTACGCAGCAATGGATAACTAATACAACTAATTAATCAGAAATCCTGCAGGTGGAACCCTGGAATATCTATTTAATATGTCTTCCAGCTGACTGTCATGCTCAGTAATTTGAGAATCACTTTTGTGACTAAGTTAACAGAGAGAGCTTTTGAGCCAGACTGCCCTGGTTCAAACCCTAACTCCAGGACGCCCCAGCTGTGAGAGCTTCAATGGGTTATTTACCTCTCTGGGCCTTAATTTCTTCTGTACAATGTTGCTAATACCTTCTGGGTTGTAAAGAGAATTAATTGGGCTAACATATTTAAAGCACTTAGCATATTGCCTGGCAACAGTGAGCACAATATATTTAGTGATGATTCATTCATTCAACAAACGTTTATACCCAGCTAAGGGTAAGTTTGTGGGAGATGCTGGAGTTACCAAGATTCTGTAGAAGTAGTCCAGTTCTCCCAGCACTGTTGCTCTATAGGCAAGAGAGACAGCCAAAGGACTCAACACAATCATGGGTTAAAGACGCAAGGACTGACTTCTGCACAGAGTGTAGAGGAATCCTGGAGATGGCAGTTCTGTCCCGATGACTGCGTGTGAGCAAGGCTTACTCTGGGATAGCTGGAGGGTTGGACTAAAACAGACGACACGGGCTCGACTGTCTCCAATGCCTTCACCTTAATTTTTCTGAGTCTCTATAGGTTCCTTCTTGTACAGACAACAGAGACACCTGTCACCTTTGAACAGACAGCATCTTCAGGTAGGAGCTACTTGAATGCAGGGCCTGGGTGTCTTACTCACAAAGCTCTGGCCACTTGGCTCGGGTTTTTGCTTCTGGATCAGGCAGCTCAGCTCGCCTTAGGGTATCAGCTTCTGCTCTTCCCTCCTTCTGAATGCCTCTGCCCCCCACTCCTTCTAAGGCTGGCTCCTTCCTGCCCTTCATGTCTCTGCTTGCACCCCTCCGCAGGGAAGTCTTCCTGAGCACCCTGTTTACCCAGCACCTCCACTTTGGAGCACTTTTTTTTCCTAAGCAGCACCAGCATTTAGCCTTTACTTAATTAGTTCATTTCCCTGTTCACTATTGTCTCCGGGAGCAGACCTGGTCCGTGTTGCTTACCATGAGTGTACCAGGAGGCACAGTAGGCATTCAATAAATGACTTGCTACTCAGTGGATAAACGGATGAATGGACATGTCCTTTCGGAGCCATTGCAACACTTCAGCGTGATTTGTTGAAATGTCCATCTTAATTATGAAGGACATTAATTCAAATTCTGGAAGACATAACTGCTGAAAAAACACAATTTGAAACCCTTCACTTTAACTTGTAGGGGCTGCTAGAGAAGGAGGAAGGGATGAGAGAGCTGGAGGCCAGTACAAGAGTTAACGTTTACAAAGGACGTCCTCCTGGGAGCTGGGCAGCGTGCTAAGTGTCTTCTACACCCGTATACATTATCTCATGTACCTCTGAAGTAGTCATCATCACTGTTTTTTGGGTGGGGGAAGATAAGGAAAGTAAGGCTGAAAGCCCTTATGTAACTGGCCTGCGGTCACAGCTGGCACACAGCCGCGATTGAACTCAGGTAGTCAGACTCCAAAGCTGTTGAGTTTAACTGCTGTGCTTGCCTGCCTCCAACAGAATGCAGCCCCTTCGGTAAATATTCTGCACAAATTCAAGTGTACACATTTGAACAACTATATGACACTGTAACACCAGACTAGGCAGAGAAATACCAGAAAGGTTTCTCAAGGTTGCAGTCAGGAAATGGTATCTGCGCACGTGGGGAGCTGGGCTCTGACCAAGCGGTAGCTTATTTATGGCGGCCTCTTCGCCCACCCCGAGGTCACCTGTTGTTTGGAAGGAAGTAGTTCAGTAGAGAGTCCCATCACCTCCAATTGACTAGATAGCGTGTTCTCGCCCCTAAAAAAGGGTCTAGTAGTTTCTTCCCAAACTCCTGGAGGATTAACATTCTCCTTGTCAAGGCAGCATGTAATTTATAGCAATTGGAAGTTCCTGTTGCAAGGAATTCCAAGATGCGACAAGCCAAGGTGGGTGGCAGGTCGGTGGAGAAGCTGGTGGGGGCTGAAGGGGGGAGAGGGTCACGAAGAGGAGGGGTCTTCACAAAGCCAGGAAGCCTGGCTGCATTCAGTCTCTAGCAGGTTTGGATTGAGGGTTCCCATTAGCAACAAGTCTCCACAGGCCAAAAGAAGAAGAGCCAGGCTTATCTAGCCCTAAACAGACCTAAAGTTTGCATTTTCCCCACGTCATGAGGACTTACTGGGGCAGCAGCCACGGTAGGCTATTGTGGGTTAAAATCCTCAGCAGCAGAGAACAATTAAAGATACCACAAATTATGCTTCTTTGGACAATTCTCATTCCCTTTTTAAGGTTTACTTAAAGCCAGAATGTGTATTTCTAGTCTGCTTATGAGAGATTTAAAATATTTGGATTTTCTGAGAGGCAAGGCCTATGCTGAAATTTACATATAAATATATCAAAATATATTTCAATAATGGTTTACTTTATACATTTTTCCTTACAATTCCTGAACTGCCTGTGCTTTGACAATGTGATCAGTCTCTGGGAAATCAAAAATATAAGTGTCTGGAGAGACAGAAGTTGAGATAGGATAGCTGGGAGGTTGATACTCTTCAGTGGATCAAAACGTATGTAGAGTTCATAATTTGAGAAATGATTTTGTTTGTTTAGATTGCAAGTTTTTAGAACAGTGGCTTGCCTAGGCCAAAGTACCCAGGCATGTGGGCTTTTGTGTGTTTGTATACACATTTTGTCTGTCTGTCTGTCTTTCTGTCTATCTATCTGGATACACACACACACATAATTTTTTTTTTTTTTTGAGACAGAGCCTCAAGCTGTCATCCTGGATAGAGTGCTGTGGCATCACAGCTCACAGCAACCTCCAATTCCTGGGCTCAAGCGAGTCTCCTGCCTCCACTTCCCAAGTCACTGGGACTACAGGCGCCCGCCACAACGCCCGGCCATTTTTTGATTGCAGCCACCATTGTTGTTTGGCAGGCCCAGGCTGGATTCGAACCCGCCAGCTCAGGTGTACGTGGCTGGTGCCCTAGCCCGTTGAGCCACAGGCACCGAGCCCACACACACATTTTTATCTAATCAGAAAGGGCACAGGCATCATGAAAATGACCTGGAAACAGGTTTCAAGAACCCAAGATTCAGACAAATGCAGGAAATTCAACCGAAGGAACAACCTTGGAACTTATGGAGTTCGTTGGGATGGCAATTCCTATGGTCCATCTTATCAGTGTGCTAATAACAAGTCACCCTACATACTATACATGGATCACCAACTATAAATGACTTGGACAATCATAAATGCATTTAACTCACTGAAGTGGGACTGCACGGGAAGTAGTGTCTCAGGGTTGTCATTGTGAACACCAATAATTATTGCACCACAGCAGCACAGAAGTGCCAGATGACAAAAAGAGGTCCAGTTGACAGTGGATGACACACTTGATTCTTCTGAGAATCAAAAGTTTAAGAGGAAGAAAAAAAAAACCCAGGGCAGTGTGGATGGACTATTGCATAATAAAAAGTGATAAAATCTAATGGGGAAAATGAACTTGAATAGTGGGTGACTTCCTAGTTTCCTCAGCTTGAATAGTTGACATTTCCATTTCTTATTTTCTCTCAGTCACTCCATCTATAGGTGGATCCACAAACGTAAACAGGGACCCACATGAATGTAGCCACTTCCTTGCCCTGTGGGTTATAACATGGAGCCAGTTGCATTGTGATTGTTCCTTTCACATCTGTTCCTCTTCTTGGAGGGTCAGGCCTTGGAGAGCAGGGGTCACGGGGCACATACATTCTTGAAGGAAGGCAGGTGTTTACAGAAAATAGAAGCTACCAAGACAAGCCAGCAAAGGTAGAGCGTCTGTATCTTCCACTAGGGGTCAGTAAAACTTTTATGAGATTCCTTAGATGGTATCCAGACTTAGAAGAGGGGAACTTATTTGTAACTATTTGTCCCTGAGAAAACACTCCCCCACTAGAGGCTGTCCTATCACTGGAAAGAGTGGCTAGTTCCAAGTTGTTAAAACTCAGGAAGGCATGACTAACTATAACTTGGACTGGCACGTCACACCATATCAAGCCCTAGAGTTAACATCATAGAGAGATTTCTCAGCTTTCATGTGTAGTTTTGATAAATCCTAAGGCAAGCTATCTTGCCTCAGTGCAGTCCCTGGCTAATTGTAACATTATATAGGGATGTTAATGGAATTTATTAGAAATAAAAGCTTTCCAAAATATACACTAGATAAATAAACTTGACTCTGCCCTACCAACAGTTAGAGACAGCTGTTAAAAATGGAAATCAGATCAGGTCGTTTTCCTGCTCAAATCATCCAAGGCCTCCTTGCCCCTAATAAAAGCCCAGCATTTTGCCCAGCCTGCAGAGCTCAGGCAGGCTAAGCTTCCTGCAACTTCTCTGATTCACCTCCTGCCTCTTCTTCTTGTATTCACTCACACAGACACAGAATCCTTTCCACTGACGCTCTAATTCAGCAGTCTCAATCTGTGGTCTCTGGATCCACAGCATCAGCCTTGCCTGGGAAGTTGGTAGAGATGCAAATTCTTAGGGTCAAGCCCTTCTTTTGCGCTAGGTTAGTGTTCCTACTCGGCCACTTTGGGGAAGCTTGATAGAGCCTTACTGTATCTTACTTCCTCTTGTGTTCCTTCCTCTTCAGTGAGTTCTGTCTTCCTTCCTTCCAAGCTTTCCCCCTCCTCTATCCACTGGGTCTACACAGGACATCCTGGACTGTTTGGGCTGGAAAAAGATCATGTTCTAGCCTACAGTTAGGGGCGTGAAGTTCTCACACACACAAAAAAAACCCCAGCCCATTCTAGGATTCCCAAGTTCCTAGCAAAGAAGGAACTGAGAACCTTCTCCTTTTTTCTCTACTTTTCTGCAATTCCCCAGCTTTCTTTGACCTGTTCGTCTTTTCCCATCTTCTACCACTAGTCAGTATGTTCTTAGCAGAGCTTCCTGGCCTTTCTCAACGATGGGAATAATTACTGCTAGAGAATCCATCAGATATCACCAAACCATTAAAATGTGACCATGCCAAATAAATATTTTGTATAATTTTGTGAAGATCAGGTTATCTTAGCAATCAAATTAAGGTTACATTTTAGAGAATTTAAACACTTATTAATTTCAATATTCTAGTTTGTTTGAAGCCATCACTTTTCCCTTACTGCACATATAATTGTAGAACGTTGAAAAAGCACTTGTGCCTATGGCATTTCATACAATAAAAAAAGAAGAGTCTCTTTTGCTTTTCTTTCATTGCAGAGTTTTCTGTCTTCTCTTCTCAATAATCATTCCAGAATCTTCAAGCTTCTGGAAAATGCTGTGTTTTGGGTGGATGATGTTTTATGTATTTAGTGCTGTTGACTTGCAAGCATGATCTCAGGTACTTGTGTCCATATTTGTCCAGGAGTGTGATGATCATATTTTATACCTGCCGAGTGCATTGTAGGCTGCAAAAGGCTTTCTCCTATATTACCTATTTTTTTCGCATTTTATTCTCACAGTAACTCAGCGAACTAAGCATTATACATATTTTAGTTACTCCTCATTTTACCAATGAGAAACAAAAGCTTACAGGGTGAATTGACTCACTAAAGGTTATAGACTAAGCGCTAGAGTCAAGATAAGACTCTATATCTTCTAGCTTCTTGGGTATCATTCTGTTTTCAGGTCTTGAGTCAGCTCTGGAGAAAAATGACTACTGGAAAGAGAAATTAAGTGAGGTTTGAATGACACGGACACTTTAATTTTGTACATGCATGCATGTGTGTGTGTTATAGTAGAACTCTAGCCTCAAACATTCTTGTATTTGTCCTACAGATAATGAGGTCAAACTAATTAATTCACAAATGTTTATTTAGTGACAGGTTCTGTTGTAGGTACTATGGACAAAACAATGAACAAAGACAGGAAGTCTTTGTCCCACAGAACTCACATTCTGGATGAGACCTGTGTTGACTAGCTTTGAGAAGAAAAATAAAGCAAGGTGAAGGGATAGGGAACGAGTAGGGGGGCTTTTATTTTACTTAGAGTGGTCAAAGAAGACCCTAATAGTCAGTTAGCATCTGAGAAGACATGGGAAGGAAGCAAAGAAGTGTGCTAGGTAGATACTGGCAGAAGAATGGTAGGGATCAGCGTGTGCAAAGGCCCTGAGGCAGGGACATGTTTGGCAGGGTCCTGGCTGGAGAAGAGTAAGCAGATTAGGTTGGAAGAAGAGAGCTACCAGCAGGACATGAAGTGAGAGAGGCCTGCCTGACCTTAGAGGTTATTGAAAGAGCTTTCTCTGAGTCAACCCAGCAACCGAGATCCCTTGAGGGCTTTGACCAGAGAGAGGAGTGACATAATTGGACATACACTGTGAAAGGATTTATAATAGCCAAGTTGTCCTCTGCTAAAATACTATGTATTCCTGGTTAGTCATATTTCCACCTCCAATGATAGTCCCAATTTGGGGACTATCAAGGGTCTTTTCTTTTTTCCCTAGCTTTATTAAGGAATAATAGACAAGTAAAAATTGTATACAGTTAAGGTGTATAACATAAAGCTTTGAGATATACGTGTGTGTGTGTATATAGTGTGTATATACATGTACACTGTGTGTATACACACACACGCATATATATCTCAAAGCATTATGTTGTATACCTTAACTGTATACAATTTTTACGTGTCTATTATTCCTTAATAAAGCTAGGGGAAAAAAAAGACCCTTGGTCTTACCCACATTGGGACTATCATCTATGTATCTATCTACACATATCTATATATATGTATATATACGGTGTGTGTACACACATACCCCCATAGTGAAATGATTACCATATCAAGCTAATAAACACATCCATCACCTCAGAAAGTTACTTTTTTGGGATGATGAGAACATTTAAGATGTACTGTCATAGTAAATTCCAAATATACAATACAGTATTAAATAAGCTAGCCTTGGGCAGCGTCTGTGGCTCAGTGAGTAGGGCACCAACCCCATATACCAAGGATTCAAACCTGGCCCTGGCCGAACTGCAACAAAAAAATAGCCGGGCATTGTGGCAGGCACCTGTAGTTCCAGTTACTCGGGTGGCTGGGACAAGAGAATCGCCTCAGCCCAGGAGCTGGAGATTGCTGTGAACCATGAAGCCACAGCAACCTTCAGCTAGCTCTTATGTTTTTGACAACAGCTATTGTAATAGGTGTGAGGTGGTATTTCATTGTAGTTTTAATATGCATTTCCTTGATGATTAGTGATATTAAGCACCTTTTGAAATACCTATTGATCATTTCAAATACTTGTACCTCTCCTTTGGAAAATGTCTATTAAAGTCCGACTTTGCCCATTTTTCAGTTGGGTTATTTGGTTGTATTTGCTATTGAGTTGTACAAGTTCCTTATATATTTTGGTTATTAACTCCCTATCAGATATGGTTTGCAAATACTTTCTCCCCTTCTGTTGGTTGCCTTTTCATTTTGTGGATTGTTTCCTTTGCTGTACAGAAACTTTTTTTTTCTTTTTCTTTATTTCTTTCTATTTTTTTTTTTTTTTGAGACAGAATCTCACTTTGTGCCCGCAGTTGAGTGCCTTGGCATTATAGGTCATAGCAACCTTAAACTCTTGGGTGATCCTCTTGCCTCAGCCTCCTGAGGAGCTGGAACTACAGGCACCTGCCACAATGTGGCTATTTTTAGAGACAGGATATCACTCTTGTTTAGGCTGGTCTCCAACTCTTCAGTTCATACAATCCACCCACCTTGACCTCTACATGAGCCATCGCACCTGGCTGCTATGCAGAAGCTTTTCTTTGATGTTGCCCACTTGTTTATTTTTGCTTTTCTTGCCTGTACTTACAGGATCTTTCTTTTCAAGATTTTTCAAGTGCTGTGGTGAAGCTGAATTTTAAGTTCACTGATTCATTCAAATGGATGATTAAATTCCACATATGTGCCAGGAACTGCCCTTGGTATTGAAGATTCAGGACTGAGTAGGCCAGACAGAGGTCCTGACCTCAAGGAATACCCTGACAGTGAAGAAACACAGGCAGTAAATGAGCACACAAAAGGGATTTCAGCTAACGAAAAGGGACAGGAAAAAGTAAAACAGAAGGTGATGCAATGATGGTGTCATTGTAGGGGCTATTTTAATTCCAGTGGGATTTGGGTTTTTTGTTTTTGTTTTGAGACAGGGGCTTGCTCTGTTGCCTTGGCTAGAGTGCAGGGGCATCATCATAGCTCATAGCAACTTCACACTCCTGGGCTCAAGTGATCCAGCCTCCAGAATATCTATGACTACAGGTGCACACCACCATACCAGGCTAATTGTTAAAAATTTTCTGTAGAGACACGGTCTCCCTATTGTTCAGGGTGGTCTTGAACTCCTGGCCTAAAGAGATTCCTGCCTTGACTTTCCAAAGTGCTAGAATTATAGGTGTGAGACACTGCACATGACTTCCACTTGGGTTTGAAATTTGGAACATAGACTAATGATGTTAACACTTATAGAGCAATTTATAGTTTACAGATTGAAAAAGGCTACTCAGGAAGGTATTATTATTCTGATTTTTAAAATGAGAAACCAGAGCTTTACTCGGGTTAAGCCCACATGCCCAAGTCACTGGTTCATGGTAGATCTGGGATCCGAATCCAAGTGTTCTCTAATTTTCAGCAGCAGAGTTTTTCTCACAATACAGAACACGATGGGACGTAGGGGTAGAGATGGGTGATGCTGGGGCTTGGGATGAAGGAAATCAGCCATACTTTGCAAGAAATTCATGCCAAAGCAAGAACAGAACACGAAGAGGCAAAGAGGGTAGCTAGCTCCCGCTACGGTCATGCAGGACAACTGTTAAGATACAGGAGGCTACGATCCCCAAACCCCCAACTTCTACAAGGACTTGAACATCAGCACCTTGAAGTGACTAGAAAGAGCCCTGCTTTGAATGACCGTTCCTAGCAACCCAGTCTGGGTGGGGCGGGGGTGGGGAGCAGCTTTGGGACACATGTGGTTTCAATCACTGCATTTATCTGCATCATTGTTGTCGTATTTGGAAGATGACTGAATCCTCATTCCCGTCCCAGGCCTCTCCACATCATGCAGGGGGTACAAGTCAAATCTGGAAAAGTTACTTCATTGTCAGTGGGTCAGAACTAGGGAGAGGCTTCTGGAATGTACAGTAATGCTCCACCCAGACCCCTTCCCCCCTTTATTAAAACAAATCTGAAACAACAGAGGTCTAAAACTTTCCACTGTATCATTTCATCCTGCCTTGTTATAACCATGCCCTTCATCCACACCCTGCTGGGGTGTTTTTTGCAGCCTGAGGGAAACTGGGAAGCGTCTGCTCCTAGCTCTCAGTCACTCCCATAATAAACAATCACTAAACAGCTTGCTGCCCTAGGCAACTGTTGTCCAGTTTGGCCAGGCCCTGAGACTTGTGCTTGGGAAGAGGGTGGGAGGTGTTCTCTGAAAACCAGAATCCAGGCTGAGGCCAGGGAGTTTGGCTTTGACCAGAGGGACTCCTTGGGAGCCTGGCACATCTTTGTGACCTGGAAGACCTTTAGAAGGACTGCAAGTTACTTATCTGAATTATCCACCAAGGTTCATTCATTGGGAGTGGGGGAGGCAGTAGCTTGGAGCTAAGGAATTCAATATAGGAAGGACCAACCTTCTCCCACTAATGGTAAACAAGGTTATTTTTCTGCTTTAAAATTCTCTGCCACAGCTGGGACAGTTGGCAAGTCTAAAGTCGTCCATCCGTAGGAAATATCTCTTTAAAAACGACCTCCATTACCAAAAGAATGAGAATAATGGCACTTTGAGGACTAGGACAAGTTTAAGGTAACCGGTTTTTCCGTGGCCATTATAAAATTTCTCTTTTCCTCCGCTCTGGACCTTTTGGAAGCTTTCTTCATAACAGATGGAAGAGGTGGAGGCAAGGATGTACAAGTAGATAATGAAGATTTAGGAAAGCTGCCTTAACTCTTAGCATACAGAGGCTTGCATGCGGAGCTGTAATGCTGTAACAATTCCTCTTTATTTTTGGCTTGTGGGCTGTTTTCTTGGGAAGAAAAATTAAGAATGGGGTGTGGAGCGGAGGAATACGGGAGACTTTTTAAATGCTTAGTAGGAAATAAAGATACTGGGCCTGGGAGAGTGGCAGGTGCGTTGGGAGAGGTATCTTTCAGACCGGCAGTCGCTTCCTCTGAAGTCTTTCCTTTTCTTCTTCCTTCCTCGGGCTCTCTGCCCGTCTCCATTTTCAAGCATCCCTCTCCAGGAATCCGCACACAGTCTGCCCTCTGCTCCAGGAGGCGTTCCTAGCGGGCAGGCAGCGGGGGAGACCCGGTCGTCCAGGGCGCCCGGGGCAGCCGGTGCAGCGCGGCGCGGTCCCTAATCCCCGCAGGCGCCTCTGGGCGGCGCTGGTGCCCGGCCAGGCCCAGACCGGATCCCGGGCCTGGGCGCGCCGCGGGGTGTTGGAGGCTCACACCAGGCTGCCCCGCGCGCTTGCTGCCCGCCGGCCAGCCGGCAGCAGCCGAGCCCCCAGCGCCCGAGCCCCCCGCGGCCCCCGCGCCGCGCCGGCGCCTCGGCCGGTGGCCGGGGGTTATGAATGGGCGCAGCGGAAGCACCGCCCACCCCGGACGTGACGCTCGGCCAATGGCAGCGCGGGCTGCGTGGATGGATGAGGTCAGCGCTGTCGTGTCGGGAATGGAATGTGTAAGTGTAACATTCAGAACCGGGTAACATTCGGCGACCGAACGCGGCGGTCGGCAGCGGTCGCGCGGGGGCCTGTGAAGCGCCGCTCGGGGCCGGCACTGCCGGCAGGGAGGACGCGCCGCCGCCGCCGCCCAGCGCCGCCGCCGCCGCCGCGCGTCCCGGGGGCCGGCCCCGCGAGCGCAGGAGTAAACACCGCCGGAGTGTTGGAGCCGCTGCAGAAGGGAATAAAGAGAGATGCAGGGATTTGTGAGGTTACGGCGCCCCGGCTGCAAGATGCACTAGCCGGCTGAAGCCGGGATCGGCTGACTTGTTGGAACCGGAGTGCTCTGCACGCGAGTGTGGATGAGTTGAAGTTGCCTTCCCGGGGCTCATTTTCCACGCTGCCGAGAGGAATCCGAGGGGCAAGGCAATCACTTCGTCTTGCCATTGATTGGGTATCGGGAGCTTTTTTTTTCCCCCCTCTCTTTCTTTTCCTCCTTGTTGCATGCAAGAAAATTACAGTCCGCTGCTCGCCGCCCTGGGTGCGGAATATTCAGCCCCGCTCTCTCCCGTGCATTGTGCAACCCAAAGATGAAAGACCGAAGGGGAGAAAGTTAAAGAAATCGCCCACATGCGCTGGATCAGTCCACGGCTTGGGGAAAGGCATCCAGAGAAGGTGGGAGCGGAGAGTTTGAAGTCTTTACAGGCGGGAAGATGGCGGACTGGAGCTGAAAGTGTTGATTGGGAAACTTGGGTGATTCTTGTGTTTATTTACAATCCTCTTGACCCAGGCAGGACACATGCAGGCCAAAAAACGCTATTTCATCCTGCTCTCAGCTGGCTCTTGTCTCGCCCTTTTGTTTTATTTCGGAGGCTTGCGGTTTAGGGCATCGAGGAGCCACAGCCGGCGAGAAGAGCACAGCGGTCGGAATGGCTTGCACCGCACCGGTCCGGATCATTTCTGGCCCCGCTTCCCGGACGCTCTGCGCCCCTTCTTTCCTTGGGATCAATTGGAAAACGAGGATTCCAGCGTGCACATTTCCCCCCGGCAGAAGCGAGACGCCAACTCGAGCATCTACAAAGGCAAGAAGTGCCGCATGGAGTCCTGCTTCGATTTCACCCTTTGCAAGAAAAACGGCTTCAAAGTCTACGTATACCCGCAGCAAAAAGGGGAGAAAATCGCCGAAAGTTACCAAAACATTCTAGCGGCCATCGAGGGCTCCAGGTTCTACACCTCGGACCCCAGCCAGGCGTGCCTCTTTGTCCTGAGTCTGGATACTTTAGACAGAGACCAGTTGTCACCTCAGTATGTGCACAATTTGAGATCCAAAGTGCAGAGTCTCCACTTGTGGAACAATGGTAGGAATCATTTAATTTTTAATTTATATTCCGGCACTTGGCCTGACTACACCGAGGACGTGGGGTTTGACATTGGCCAGGCGATGCTGGCCAAAGCCAGCATCAGTACTGAAAACTTCCGACCCAACTTTGATGTTTCTATTCCCCTCTTTTCTAAGGATCATCCCAGGACAGGAGGGGAGAGGGGGTTTTTGAGGTTTAACACCATCCCTCCTCTCAGGAAGTACATGCTGGTATTCAAGGGGAAGAGGTACCTGACAGGGATCGGGTCAGACACCAGGAATGCCTTATATCACGTCCACAACGGGGAGGATGTTGTGCTCCTCACCACCTGCAAGCATGGCAAAGACTGGCAAAAGCACAAGGATTCTCGCTGTGACAGAGACAACATGGAGTATGAAAAGTAAGTGGCTGGGCTGGTGCATCTTTGCTTCAGACCTGGGCCCTGCTGCCCGGGTCCAGGTGTGAGGTTGGCGGATGGCTTGGGGGCAGAGGAGCCCCTGGTCCTCTGTCTGTGCTAAGCCTGGGACGGAGCATCCTGGTTCAGCTGTGCAGCCAGAAGCTGGAAGCAGAGTATGAGTTCCTTGGGTGAACTGAAGAGCCCGGAGTGCTGTCCTGAGCCAAGTAGGCGACAGTGTCTCCCTCTTGCTTAGAAAGCCTTCAGGGCTGTGTGTTTCCTGTTAAGAGTAGGAGTTTGATCCGAGTTTGGAAATTGCGCTTCACCCCCGGGTATGGGAGGGTGTTTAGACACCCTGAGAGGCGCTGATCTACCCACAGTCCAGAGACCTCCCTCCAGGATTGATGCTTTGTTTGCTTTTCTCATGAGCACAGGACCTGCTTTCCCTGGAGTTTTCCCAACTTTAAATTTCCATCCTTGTGTAACGCTGTACTTTGTGTTGTTAGCTGTGGAAGTGTTTTAATTTTAGCTTCATGTCGTTCTCTCCTCCCTCCCCCAAGGCATTGAACTTTATGAAGGAAGACTTTAAACTTGTTGGGGCCTGTGGCCTTACATGCATTCATTCATTCATTCATTCACCTACCTGTGTCTGTCCTGTCTCTTTTATAGGAGAAACTGTTTCTTTAAAATGGGCCTCTGCCCCACTGCTGTAAACTCCAGTTGCTAATTTAGATTTCCTTTTCCCCTTTGTGTTTATCTATTTGCATATAAATCGTGGACTGTTACTCTTTGAATGGGAGTGAGATGCCTCCTTACCCTCTGTAGTGAGGCGAGTTTTGTCCAGTTGCTAAGTAACTGAGTTGGTTACTTTGTAGCCCTTTTCATATTTCCTTTTCCTTCTTAGTGACAGTAACTGACACACTGGATGTGGGGTCAAAGCTAAATTTTACACATCTGTTTTGCCCTCAGCTTAGTGGGTCACTGTCCTAGTAGCTGGGTTGGCGCCCAAATTCTCGGTTATATCTGGCTGTGAAAGAGTTAGTGAGTTCCTACACTGCATTTCCACGTTACGCCAGTCGAAAACCAGAGCAGCCTTGTGCTACCCAGGGAAGGAAGGGGAACCTCTCAGCTGAGTACAGGAGGAACTGGCAGAGGTTGGCAGATTTTGCAATTGATTCATGAAATGCAGAATAGGGGAACCGCTTCTCAAACCTGATTGGAACAGGAAGGGGTACGGTTGGGAAACCGGCGCTGAAATGAAAGATCTGATTGCTGTCTGTGGATTTTCTCAGACACATTGGTCTCTGTAGAGTGACTGGAAGGGAAATTAAAATCCTCCAATACTTGATCATAGAGAGTGAGAGAGAAAGTATCAAGCTTCCCAGCCCCCATACGATTTGCTTTTCAGGCATAAGAAAAGCCCGGAGCAAGATCAATTATGAATCTATATTTTCTCTTATTCAAGGGCATGTGTGAATGTTGGGTGCAGTTGAAATGGATTACAATTTTCTCACAGAAGAAACTTAAACTGTGGTTAGTAAGGAACTGCTTTGTTTATACAACGTTTACATGGACCTGTTCTTGTGGGTGCTTGTGAGAAAAAAACTGCTTATAGCCTTTCAGGAATTTCTTTGTCTAGTTTATGGTGGAGTAACTCTAGATGAAGGCTAACCTTTCACTGGCTTCCAAAGCAGTCTCCCCAAATTTTGTAGAAGGATCATAGTGTTTCTCTATTCTTCTAACAGGCTAGAGCTGAGAATTCACATTAGGAAATTTGAATTATATATTTACTTGGGAAGTACCCTTAACTCAATAAAAGTTATATCTTCCTTATCCTCTTATTCCCCAAATTAGTATTAGTATCTATGTACCGTGCTGAATGGAAGCTTTTTCTAGCGATCAGCAATGGAGGAAGAAGGGGTTGGTTTCCTTGAAAGTTTAATTTTTGCTGAGTATGTTTAACTAATTTTTGACCTCTTGTGATTGGGCCAAGAAATCTGACACCTACCCTTTGGTTTATGTTTAAAGACCACAAGGGGTCAGGACCTCAGGATTGGGTCTCATCAGAAAAGTGGCATTTAGTAGGAAAGCAAGTTTATTCTTTCTACCCAGTAAGCTGAGACACTTCTGGATTTTCTTTCTTTCTTTTTTCTTTTTAGAGACAGAGTTTCACTTTGTAGTCCTCAGTAGAGTGCTGTGGCGTCACAGCTCACAGCAACCTGCAGCTCTTGGGTTTAGGCAATTTTGCCTCAGCCTCCCAAGTATCCGGGCCCACCATAATGCCTGGCTATTTTTTTGTTGCAGTTTGAATGGGGCTGAGTTCGAACCCACCACGCTCGGTATATGGGGCCGGCACCCTACTCACTGAGCCACAAGCACCACCTCCTTTTTCTTTCTTTCTCTCTTTCTTTTTTCTGTCTTTCTTTTTTTTTTCCTTTCTTTCTCTCTCTCTCTCTCTCTCTCTTCTCTTTTTCTCTCTCTCTTTCTTCTTTCCTTTCCTTTCTTTACATTTTTTTTTTTGACAGAGTCTCACTCTGTCCCCCCAGGGTACAGTGCTGTAGCATCATCATAACTCACAGCAATGTCAGACTCTGGGTTCAAGCAATCCTCTTGCCTTAGCCACCTGAGTAGCTGGGACCACAGGTGCCCTCCACAACACCTGGCCACTCTTGCTCAAGCTGGTTGGGAACTCCTGAGCTCAGGCAATCCACCTGCCTTGGCCTCCCAGAGTGCTAGGATTACAAGGCATGAGCCACCAGGCCTGGTCCTGGATTTTCTTTGTGTTGTCTTTTGCATACCCTTCAGCCCTAACTGTGCTTAAATAAGGTGGTGCTTCAGAAAGTTTGCATTCACTAGCCTGGTATTCCTGGTGTTTTAACTCATTATACTGTCATTGGGCTACTGGAATTATTTATCTTTGAGAAACAGGGCTTGCAAATGTCATTGCCTTTTATAATTGATCCTAGGACATGAGGAGATGAATCAAAAACTCAGAAATGCGGAGATAATATCCTAGCAGAACAAGCAACACTTGTACCCCAGAGTGAGAGCAACTGTATGACACTGCTAATAATGGTGTTGTCCAGAAGTTAGTCTCCTATATGTGAGATGAAGACGTCCTTGCATCAAGATTTGCCAATGTCTCCTGCGCTTTAGGAGGGGGAGATATTGGAGATAGGTCTGTAGGTGTGGCGTGTGTTAAGTGTGTCTTCTCCTACTTGTGACCTTTGATTCAATACCTTGAGCATTAGTTTATCCTCTTGTAGAATGGGGTTTCTAAGCATTCATTTGGTAATGGCTCATAAGTGCCACCAATTTTCATCTCCTTTATTAGCAAATGCCTTTGAAAAAAGACTTCAGTTTGATTTGCTCCCCAAAGCCACCCCCTAGAAGTTTGCTCTGGACTTAACAGGGTTTGGTAATTAGATTGGAAATTTACCATACCATGACCAAGGTAGGATACTGTAGAATATATACAAATGTATCAACTAAAAAGATAGTTGCTGTTAGTGAACTAGAGCATTATGGGATGATAGAGATTTAGTGCTAAGTGGTTAAGGACTTCTGTCTGACTTGAGCTTTTGTGAAAATTTGGCATTGGCTGTGAAGGTATAGAAGAGCTATGTGGAATGGAAGAAAACACCTTTCTTTTGTAATAGGAAAAATAAATTTCTCTTGTCATTTTGACCCAGACGTCCAGGATTATATTAAAACATTCATTTTTATGACATCCATAATTTATTTTCACAGATGTAGAAGACACCAGGTAAAGTAAGTTGCTGCGGTGATTAGATGATTCGTAATGAGGCTTTAGAGAGATTCTGTTTTATGTCCTTTGAGCTTCTTGTGCACCCTTTCAGAATTACTATGTTTTTGCATGACCTTCATAGTTCAAATTGCCTCAAGGGGCATTATTGTGAAACTTCCTGTTTGGCCACCTGAAGGAAAGGTGGCCCCCAACTCATTTCCTTCTCTTTCTTCTAAAGAGAAGGAAATGAGTTGGGGGCTTCTGTGTTTGACCCTCTTTAAGGAGAGCAGTGGTGCATATTTTAAGCTCTCTTTGGGGAACAGGCAAAATGTCCTTTTGACATCTCTCTTTTCCTGTGGTCGTTAAAGCTGTTTGTCACAATTCTGGTATCTTTAAGGGTCTTGAAGATAAATGATCATTCAAGCTTCCAGTACCCTCATGTACAGATGTAGATAATCCATCTGAGAGATTTGTTTAAGGTCAGGCAATGGGTTTGTGGCAAGGGTAGCCCTAAAATACAGGCCTTCCTTTTGTCCCCTTGATCTGCGGTATTTTCATTTCTAATCACAGACACCCTAGAAAGCTCTCCAGCCTTTAGGAGTTCCTATTGATGCTGTTTCTGATGGAGTTCCTCTTGGAATTCTCTGGGATCCTGATGGACCAATTTGTCATGTGGTTTCTGAGGCTGCCACACACCCACTGCTTGAGGGATCTTCAGACTTACGAATTCTTACTCTGGGAAGTAAGATTGGCTTTTATTACTTATTAAGGTGGGTAGGTGCCTGGGGCTGCTTAGTCTAAGTAGGAGTTTTTTGAAGCTTTCACTTTGTCTGTAAGGTGTTTAGGGAATAGGCTCTGAATGGACCAAACAATAAGTTGAATTCAGATGCATTTATAGCAAAAGAAAATGTGCACAAGACAAGTAGTAATGCTACATGCTTTTTTGGGTCTTCCCCCCATTATCTCAGACTACATTATCAGGCACCTGAAACAAGTTCACCATCCAGTAGTGAACCTCAGATGAATGTTTTCCTCCCCCAAAATGAAAGGTGAGGATTGTCATTCGATAGCATGGAACTATTTCTAAAATAAACCACAAAAGCACAGTTAAACAACAAAGGGAGGGCCAGCCCCATGCACAAGTATGACGTTGGCAAAGAGGTTCCAGTTCTCCCCTCCTTTTCTCACCTCTGCCTAAACCTGCTTTCTGGAGAGCGCTCCAGAACTTCAATCACAAGGAATTCCTGAATAAAGTTTGGGGTGTTGTGTACCACTTCTGGGGACATTTGCATTTTAACTGAGTTTCGAGTAGCAAATGAGGGTTTCTGGCTAAAGCTGTAGTTTAAGCTAGGCCCCTTTGTAACAATGAAAATACATCCTGCATATCAGATATTTACATTACGATTCATAACAGTAGCAAAATTACAGCTATGAAGTAGCAACGAAAATAATTTTCTGGTTGGGGGTCACCACAACATGAGGAACTGTGTTTAAGGGTGGCTGCATTAGGAAGGTTGAGAACCACTGAACTAGAGGCCTATAGAATTTTATCCTATAAAGAATGGTTGCTACTAAGTTTGGGGCAAGCCTTGCCAATGGGTGGCCACCTTGGGTCTCTTTTAGTGTCACAGTAGGTTTGGGTGGCACAGAATTGGCAAAGGGGGAGATGCCATACCTTGTTGGTCTAGTTCTTGTGGTGGGAAGACTTGGGGATCTCCCTGCTCAGAACTCTTACCAGTAATGAACTTGAGTATGCCAGTGTCACACCAGAGGTGGTGCCTGACAGGGCCTGGCTGCATTACCTACACCCACCTTGCTGGGTGTCTTGTTTTCAGCCTGTTATTTTACTGCCATGTTTACTGAGGCCAGCGGTGGTGAGGTGGTTTGTCTCTGGCTACGTGGCTTGTAAGTGGCTTAACTTAGGCTAAAACCCAGGTTCTCTGGTTCTTGCCTGTCTGTTCTTCTCTGGGCCTGTTGCCACCTCAGTACATTGACTTTCAGTGCTGTGTATTCAGAATGAACCAGCAAGGCAGAGTGGTCACTAGATTCTGCGAGCTTCAGGATGTGTTTCATGTCTAAATAAGGACATGGAAGCTCACACTCCCAAAAGCTTAATAACTATAGATTGAGCTTCCTAATCCAAAGATCTGAAATCTGAAGAGTCCCAAAGTCTGAAACTTTTTGAGTCCCAATAGGATGCTTAGAAAAAATGCCCTTTGGAACATTTTGGATTTCAGATGTTTGAATTAGAGATGCTTGACTGCAATTATATGATACAAATATTTCAGACTCTCCCCAAAAGTCCAAAATTAGGAACATATTTTGGATAAAAAAATAACATGCAATTGTCTTTATTTAAAAAGCTCTTCCAGGGCAGCGCCTGTAGCTCAAAGGAGTAGGGTACTGATCCCATATGCTAGAGGTGGCGGGTTCAAACCCAGCCCCAGCCAAAAAAAACTGCAAAAAAAACCAAAACAAAACAAAAAAAAGTAACTTTAAAAAAAAAAAGCTCTTCCATTTTGACTAAGTTCCTATAATAAACGGGGATTCCCTCTAGACCAGATTTGTTTAGTGCTTGTTACTTGGATTTACCTTTATTATCTCCTTTAACCTTTTAACAACAGTGTGAGGGAATGAATCCCCATTTTACAGATTAGAATGTTAGGCCCCAGAGGGTAAAGTAACTCTAGTGACTAAATGACAGTGTTCTTACTAGGAGTCTGATTCCAGAGTCCCTTCTCTTGTACCAAATGTTATCACCTTGAAGAGTCAAACCCAGTTTCTACCTGTTGATAGAAGTTTTTAACAAGTGTGAGTCACGCATTTGTGCATCAGATTTTTTTAAAATTACGTTTTCTTTTCCTTTTTTTTGAGACAGAGTCTCACTTTGTCACCCTTTGTAAGGTGTTGTGGCACCATAGCTCACAGCAACCTCAAACTCTTGGGCACAAGAGATCCTCTTGCCTCAGCCTCCCAAGTAATTGGGTGTATAGGTGTCCGACACAACTCCTGACTATTTTTTAGAGACCGGATTTCAGGATTGCTCAGGCTGGTCTCAAACTCAGTAGCTCAGGCAGTCCACGCATCTTGGCCTCCTAGAATACTAGGGTTACAGGTGTGAGCCACAGCATCCGGCCTTTAATTGCTTTTTCATTTCTATTTCCCAAGGAAAAACTTTGGCTCACTGTTGTGATAAAGATGGCCTCTGGTTCTGACAGTGTAAGCACTGACCCCCTTGAACTCTCCAGTTCAAGGTGCATTGTAATTTTGGATAACTAGATCCTGTTTGTAATTCTCTCGAGAGTTCTTAGAGGAACTCTAAGAATTTGCAATCCGGTGACCTTTCCCCTAGTGATAGCACCCTGCCGGGTTTCCGTCTGTAATTGTAAGTGAACTTTGGAGATGTTGCCTTAGGTAGTTGGAGGCTGAGGTGACTGTGACCCCCAGGTAAACCATGAGATCTAATAGAAAGCTGTGAAAGATCCTTTGGAAGATTCTGTTTCTGGAAGATACCACAGCTCCCATGGCTTCAGCCTCCTTTAAAGAGAGACAGTGCTTAAAAAATTGTAAAAATTATGCACAGCCTGTGGAAAATTGAGAAAATACAGAGCATACAATTAAATTTCTTTTCTTTTCCATTGTACGAGTTAGCTCATTATTGTTAAACTTTGATGCAGTCTATTCAAGCACACTTGTGCTTACCTTGTTCTGTCTCTGCATATCCAAGTACCATGTATAGCTATGTTCATTATTATTATTAACAGAAAGTAAATAATGAATTCAACACATTTTTCTTAAGCGTCTTGTTTACTTTCTAGACAGTTTTGTAAAGTTGAAGTCAGACCTTAACTTTGTGTTTCTGGATTTTTTTCCCTTAACGTAATGCAACAGCATTTTCCTATCGTATGAGATAGTGTGTGAAAATAGGATTTTTAACGTGTGATGGTCTTTGAAAAGAGGACTTGTAATGCGTGATTTTATTTTCCTCACTGCTGGACCACAGTTTATTTTAATCATTTACATTTTCTTAGATATTGAGCTCATTTTCTGTCTTTTTTAAAACAAAATTTTAATTAACAAGTAGGTCAGTGATGCATTTCACTGCGTCCAGTGTTTCCTTTTTGACTATGGTCTTCTTGAAAAAAAACAAAACAAAACTTCCTCCTCTGTTTCCCCATCCCCCACCCCAATCCCTTTCTGGGCAATTGCTGTTTGGAAGGTGAGGCTGAGCACCCATTTAGTGAAGGAGGCCTCATTAAATGGCTGCTTAGATAAACATTTGTAGGTGTTAATTGGTCCTGCCTGGGGGGTCTTTGAAGCTCCACAGCTGTCTGTTCCCTTTGAAGTTTTGTTTTTGCTCCAGCCAAAACCCTCCCTAGTCTCTCCCTGGGCAGGCACCCCCAGACTTCTTTCTCCAAGCACTGGGTGCACAGCCTCTCCTGAGATTTCAGAACCTGCGGGCCTCTCCTGGGTCGCTGTCATTCTTTGAGCTAATTGTATCAGTTTCCCCTAGGAAGTGAATTTGGGCAGGTCACTACCACCTCTGCGCATCTGAGTAAGCTGTGAGATTCTAAGCTTAGGGGAAGCCCTGTTCTCAGTAATTTAAAAACCGAGAGAGAAAACTAAGTGAACGGAGAGTTCATGCCTGGTTATTTTTAGGGCTTATTTTTCTTTTCATCCTAAGTGATTTGGATAGTATGAAAAATTTGTGGGAATGCACATCCTCTTTTTTTTGTCCCCCTTTGTCTTCTGTGAAGCCCTTTAGAAGCGTGACTGGATCCCAGAGGTTCCTGGACTAGGTTCTTAACCTCTCAGCCTCAGTTTCCACAGATGAAAATGGAGCTCCCAATACAGGTCTCACAGGGTTAATGAGGTGGGGCTTGTGTGACTGTATCTTGTAAATAAATGCTAATGTGATTTTATTACTACTAAAACCATCTCCCTGCCATTTTCTTATTCACCCCAGAGATTCATAGAGGTTTACTTAATGTTACAACTTGCCTCTTGTTAATAACTAAGCTGCAGAAATAACTACTTACCTCTTCCTTGATACTTAAATCCTCAGGAATTTGTAGTAGGTGCCCTGGATGTCTGGTGGTTGTTTCCGTGAGCTGTGACCAGGCTGTTGAGAAGAGTTCCCAGAGGTCAATGCTTAAATATTAGGGGACTTGCAGCTGGGGCAAGTGGCACAGGTTGGGAGGTGGGAGCAGGTGGAGGTGGTCTTTGGGGCAGCCAGCTACTTCCTTGACCCTGTGTCCTTCAGGTACCCTGCTGATTGCTCTCAGAATGCAGACAACCCCTTTCCGGTTGGCTTTTAGATCCTCACCAGTTGAGGGTGACTTTTGTAGGTAGCTGAGCTCCGTGTGTGAATGGAGCTCCGTTACTGGATAACCTCCATGGGCTGGTTCAGAGCCCTTTGGTAGCAAAGAGCAGAAAATCACTCAGGTTACCTGAAGTCGTAAGATTCATTGACAGGGGACTGGGGACAGACACTGAACTGGACTTGCTCCACTCTGGTAAGTTCTCAGGACTCAGCACAGCACCTGGGACAAGCTCCTTCGTCCGTTCCTGCTCTGGTCCTTCATGTCTGTCTGCCGGCCGCTGGCCAGTGTTTCCTAACGTCTCTCTCTCATCCGGGCTCCGGAGAAAACCTGTCTGGTTGACCTTCCCAGTGATCACAGCTCCTTCTGGGGACAGCCATTCATATTAGACCATGGCTTGGGTGTGGTGGTGACGTGATCAGGGAAAGGATTGCCCTGTCACATTGGTACTCTTGATTTAATTGGTGGCTGCCCTTTAGCAAAGAACAGCCTAAATTTGCTTCCTGGAACAGGGGACTGTGGTTAGGGGAAGTTGGCTGTGGCAGGCACTGTTGAAGCCATATCCTGTTGGCACATACATGTTTGAGCCTGGTTGGTGATAATGGTAATAGCAGTGGCAACTCTTGTTTACTGAGGGTGTCCTGTGTGCTGGGTAATGGGCCATTTCTTTCTTGATCTGTATGTCTACCTAGCAGGAAAATACATATTTGATCTCCATTTCACAGAGGAGGAAACCAAGGCAGAAAGTCTTTAAAAGTGGCATGCCTAAGAACACACACCTAGGAAATGAAGCGAGGCTGTCTACCTTCTGAACTTGCGTTCTTAACCACAGCACTGTACTGCGTTTGAACAGCTGGAGCTGATGTCATAAAGACCACACACTCACAAACACTAGTGTGATTGATTTAGAGAATCTCACTTGGGTTTCTCACCTAGAAGTTATTTCATGTTTCTTTTGAGAGACAGTTCTAACCAGTTTGGTAATCTGGTTTCTTAGCCTACAGTAGATTAGAAGCAGCAAATTTAAAAATGAGAGAGGGATTCTTACAGACAGATCTGGGGAGAAAATGACAGCTGGTAACCCAAATATAAGGAAGCTGGCCAGGAGATTATGAAATATAATGCCCAGAAGCGGTAAAGAAGCCTGACAATTTAAGAACAGCTGGCCCTGTGCCCAAGTGTGTGTCCTGTACAGTTTTCAGGAGCGAGTGTGTCACTAAGTCTCAGCACCTAGTTTCCTGCCTGCCACCAAGTACAACTTCCGTGTATATTTGCTGAGCTGCCACAAAGTGCAATGTTGACCTGCAGCTGTCATTGGTGTTTACTGTCCTTCAGGAAGGTAGAAAAATAAGTACTGCATTTCTTATCACTTTAAAATTCCATATGGTTAATAAAAACAGATTTTGATGGCCAGGTGTGGTGATTCACGCCTGTAATCCTAGCAGTTGGGAGCTGAGTTTATGGGTTTGAGACCAGCTTGAGCCATAGGGAGACCCCATCTCTGAAAATACCCAGGTGTTGTGGCGAGTGCTTGTAGTCCCAGCTACTTGGAAGGCTGAGGCAAGAGAATCACTTGATGCTAAGAGGTTGACGTTGCTGTGAGCTACGATGCCACGGAACTCTACTGAGGGTGACAGTGCAACTCTGTCTCAAATAACAAAAGAAAAGTTAATTCTTAAGAATTAAGCTCTGCATTTGAAAACTTCTCTACCAATTTTTGCATGTTCTCCACAGTTCTGGAGAGAACAGGGGTCTCCTTTGAGTTCTCATTGGTTTTTGCTGCTAACTCTGATTTCTGGGTTTTTAGGATGATTTCTGTTGTTGAAACTTGGGAGAAATGGTAAGTGTTCACATGCTGCGGTGTGGGCCAGCAGCTGGCTGCTCTTGGTTGACGAGTGGCCAGAATGACTTGGGGTGTGTGCTCAGTAAAGACGGTGGCCTTGGGCCTGCCCTACCCAAGTGCGGCATGTGGAGGTTGGGGTTTGGAGAAGGGAGGGGCCCATGAGTGGGTTTGAGGACACCTCTTCTGGTGCCCAGGGGCTGCCTGGCAGGTATATTGGGGCGCTTGTCATTACCCTGCTTTCTCCACTCTCCTAGGGCCCCCCCCCCGGATGAGAATTGACCCAGAGTGGGGGGAGGTATAGAATGGACTTACCACTCTCGCAGAGGTTGATCTGCCAGATGGGCAGACATGAGCTGCAGTGCTGCTGATGAAAAATACTCCACTGCCCTGCTCCAACGTGCCCTGGATGCTTCTTGGAGTTACCCCGTGTCATAAAGGCAGGCCGCGCTCATCCCATCCCTGTGGCAGAGCCACGCACCTCCTTCTCCCTCCTCTCCCCGTCTGCCCAGCTGGAAAGCTGCTGCGCTCCTACCCCTGCTGGGGCTTCCTTTCTCTCTCTCCCCACAGCAGATGGTACAGCCCCTGCTGGGGTCACAGTGGTTTTTCATGAATTTACCTACTCCGTGCAGGCATTGTGGGTGAGACATAGGTCCGTGTCCTCAACATGCTGGCCGTCTAGTGATGTCAGTCTAGGCGGATAGAAAGAAATCATGGCATATGTTAGAAGATGCTAGGTGACATGAGGAAAAGCAAGGTGTGTGGAAGGGGATTAAGGCAGTGGGTCTTGACTGGACAGTGGAATCTCCAGGCAGGCTTCTGAATACAGGATCCGCCCCCACCCCCCACTTCCTCCAGGCCAGCCAGACTTCCAGGGATAAAGTTACAGGTTTGTAAATCGCTCACCAGGTGGTGTGGATGCACAGTGGGAGAGGAGGTGAGGGAAGGTTTTGCAGTTTTAAATACGGAGGGGAAGGAAGGCCTCTTTGGGAAAATGACTTTGAGCTCTCCTACCCTTGTACCTTCAAAGCCCCAGCACCAGCAAGGCGCCTGAGTGGCTCACAGTAAGTACTCAGTTTTGGTTGCACAATGGAAAAAATTTTCCTTTTTTTTTTAAACTTACGGGAGTGCTACTCCTTTGGTATATTCATAGGAGTATTGAGTCTGTAACTCTTCTTCTCTTTGGTTTATAGTACAACACAGGCTTTTCTGCCCCTTCTTCAAGTTCATTTTATTCATTTGCTGATTCATCCAGAATTTCTCTTCATTTTCAAATGGGAAATTTCTTCCAATACACCTTTTTTGTTGTTTTCAAGGTACTTTGTTTACTTTTCTATTCCTTTTTTTTAACCGTTGTGTTGGATGAGAATATCAGTGAAACCAAACTAAGAGGAACTGAGGGGGTTTGCTGCTTAAAATGAATCTAAATAATGTACTGCTATAGGAAAAAAACCATTCTGGTCTTTTAGTCCTTTTATCATTTAATTTTAGCAGTGGTAGATATTGGGCCTTTTTTTTTTTTCCACCTTAATTGCAATTCCCCCCCCCCCCCAAAGTCAGCTGAATAAAACTTTTGGCTTACATTTTTGCTCAAGTTACATCCAAACTCTGTTAACTGATACCGAAGCATTGCCTCAGAGTATATAGTAACAGAGGGCTTAATTGAGCTATCAGGCTTCTAATGAATTCATATTGAGATTTATCACTTAATTAAAAAAGCAAAGAGGGGAAAAAGCAAAGGGAAGGTGTACAACTGTTTCTCCCGCTGGTCTCTATTTCCTACATTTAAAATCTCTTGCCCTGTTTGTGTTAGCTTCTAGAATCCTACAAGATATTGTACAAACATACTCAACGTATATAGGTAAAGTGGGGAATGCGCTGTAGTACAATTACTTGACGTCTGAGTAGGTCTTAAAACTTGATTCAGATTTGGTGACCATCATGTGACACTTGATTAAGTATGAATTATGTTTTATGTTTTATATTTTTACAAAGGTTGGTAAGGCCGTTCTCCAAAATTATTTCTAGCTCTGTATATCTGAAAATCTAATCAGAGGGGATATAATACCAAGATGCTTTTGCTTTACCAAGAGACAGAATAAATTTTTCTGAAAACACCATTTCTTCTACATGCTCCTTAAAAATTCACACTGCATTAAAAAAATACCTTTAAGCAACACTTTTTATGCTAGCTGCATTTTTAAGTATGCAAGTGTAATGTTGCAAACCTGTAAATGTAGGGCAGTCCGTTATTGATTCAGAGTGGAAATGTATAATGTTTTTTGTATTCAGATTGTAGAGTTACATGTTTTGAAAAAATGAACAATATTTTATGTTAAGATAAAATTTAAGTACTTCATTGTTTTTTCGAGTTAAAAGGTAGAGTAGTATTTTCCTATACTTATTTTAGACTTAGCCAGGTCTAAGGTGTAACTCAGGCATAAAAGAGGACAAAAAGGATTAAATGTCAAAACAAATCTTAGGTTTCTGTGAAAATAAGCTAAGAAACAGATGATCTTTTATATGAAGTGGGAATCTCGGGAGAGCTGGTGTTTGAGTCTCTTTGGGTCTCGGTTTCCCTCATCTGGCTTTCCTGCACAGCTCCTTGTTGATGAGAGCCATCAGGTGTGTGCATCACGAGCGTGTCCGTGTGTGTGTTGTATGTTGGTTCAGGGAAGGGGGCCTGGTGTTCAGCTGAACCCGAACACTTATACTCAGACAGATACTTCTGTATAGAGAGAAGGGCAGTGAGATTGTGAAAATGGTCTGCAGATGTAACATAACTCTTCCATGGTGCAGGTGAAGAAATAGAGATCCAGGGAAGTCAGCTAACTTCCCCAAGGTCAAGCTCCTTGGGTCAGAGTCAAGAACGGAGCGCACAGCTCTCTACTTTTTTTTTTGGTGACAGATTATGGAGCACACATCTTTGACTTGCTAGCCGAGGAGCATATGCAGGGTATACATACGGTTCTGGATTCTGATGGTTCGAACTCAGATGGTGGCTCTGTCACTAGCTGAGAGATCTTAGATAATTTCTCTGTATCCATGTCTTCATGTGTACAAGGGTGATAAAAATAATTCCCACTTCACAAGGTTGTTATTGTGGGGATTAAATGAGTAATAATCCATGTAATATACTTAGTGCATAGTATACAATAAACACTCAATAAAGAACTCTTGTTACTGTCATTATGAATCTGTCTGTTCCATTAAACCACATTAGACGCCTGCAATTTCAGATTTACCATTTGTACATGTTTATGTTTGTTTTAATTTCATTTCTTTCATTTGACCTGTCTGTTTACAGCTCATTATAATTGTAGTGTGCAATAGGATACAGTAGCTTGCCAGTCATATAGAAGCTCTTGGTGGTTTGGCAAGTGCCCAGAATTCCAAACAGCTGTTGGAACTGTTGCCAAAATACAGTAGATTTTCCTTTCCCGGAAGTTGTTCAACGAAGAGTGCAAATCATTAATGTGACTTTGCGTCTTTAAAAAAAAATTCCTTCTTCTTTTACAAAAGTATTATGTTTCCCACCAGTTCTGTGAAGCTGAGCAGTCACAGAGGTCTTGTTCCTGCCTGTTGAAAAAACATTAAAATGGGTAGCAGATGTGCCTGTGGGATCTCCTGAAGGGACTTGCACAGATGCACGTCTGTGAGATAGAGAAGGTAAAACTGCTTTTTCTTCTCTAGCAATCCAAGTAGCCAGCCGGTGATCCTATCGTGCAGGGGCACTTAGCAAGTCAGGAAGCAATAACAGTGAATAACTTTCTACTTTCCACAGTTTGCACAGCTATTAACAATTGACGCCTTTTCCTTTAGGGTGGCATTATTGGCAGCAGCGGGACGCAGGCCTCTGCTCCGAGTCTGCTTGGTTAAGCAGTGTGCACTGACCCTTGATTTTAAACTTGTAACAGTGGTCAAGGTAAAAGTTAGGGAGGAAGTTCCAGCCTGTGTTTTGAAGATCTAGTAGCATTCAGACACATCGGAACTTATATTTTTCATTCTTTTTCCTAGAAGACACAGCTGCAGTTATGAAAACACACATTGTAAGAGCTTTTCTATTATATAGGGTGTCCATAAAGTTTGTGTGCAACTTGCACAGGGACTTAATGGACACCCTGTACAATACCACTTTAGCCACCAAATCCAGATAATATCTGTCTCCTGTCAGATTCCACATTGTAATGAACCTTGGCTGTCATTGAGTCACCCGCATCCCTTGGATCTTCACCATAGCCAAAAAAGCGTGTTACAGTGACTATATTGTTGTAAATTACCGAATCGTCTAGCTTATTTTCTAACATCAGCTTTTTAAAAAGGGATTTTGGTGAATGGCTCGCGGAGAATAAGGAAACCCTTTCTGCTCTTGTCTCCAAGTAGATCCTGCTTGTCTCCAGACGAGAAGCAGAGCACATGTTTGTGCATATTCGCAATTATAGACCTGTATTTGTATTAGTATTTGGAGCGTGTATCAAAATCCAAATGCTTTCTTTTCTTTTTCCCTTGGGACTATTTCCCTAGCAGGTGTTTGGATATTATTTTCTGCCAAGATTCAAGGGGCTGTTTTTAACAAGGGGCTAGTTTATTGTGCGGTGGCTCCTCTTTCCATGTCTCAGAAAGTCTTCACAGAATGCCCTTCTTCCTTCCAGTAAGCTGACTTGTAGATTCGAGATAGTATTGTGATTAAAAATACCATATTGTGGTTCAGCTCCTGTGGCTCAACGGGCTAAGGTGCCAGCCACGTACATCTGAGCTGGTGGGTTCAAATCCAGCCCAGACCCACCAACAATAATGGCCGGGCGTTGTGGCGGGCGCCTGTAGTCCTACTTGGGAGGCAGAGGCAGGAGACTTGCTTGAGCCCAGGAATTGGAGGTTGCTGTGAGCTGTAATGCCACGGCACTCTATCCAGGGTGACAGCTTGAAAAAGAAAAAAAAAAAGTTCATGACTATGAGAAATATAAAGTGGTGATTCATCTAAAACCCCCTGGCTCAACACTTACAGCTCAAGCAGCTAAGGCTCCAGCCATGTATACCGGAGCTATTGGGTTTGAATCCAGCCCGGGCCCACCAAACAACAATGACAACTATAACAACAACAAGAAAAAAATACCATATTGTAGCATGGAGCCAGTAGCTCAAAGGAGTGGGGTGCCAGCCCCCTATGTCAGAGGTGGCCGGTTCAAACCTGGCCCTGGCCAAAAACTGCAAAAAAATTAGAAAAAACATACCATATTGTATTTCCAGGGAACTCATTTAATTAGATGAAATGAATTAATTGGATTTTTTTCACATGCCTCTGAACATATAAGATTCTGGCTTTGGGACTCCCAGACACAGTGGTCTGGGAGCTTTCTCCCTGTGCTGCTATTCAGGACCTGTCATAAGAACTATCATTTGAAGCCTGTCATTTCAGCCCCCCTCGGGGGTATAAAAATGGTCTAGTGATTTTTCAGATAGCAGAGCATAAATCAGCAGCTGCTTGGCCTGCCCTTTAGTCCAGGGCCTTCCCTGGTTATCACCAGCCTCATCAGCAGAAGCCTCTATTACACCTGTCTATGTCCACACTGAGCAGGTAATCTCTGAGTTTGTTTCCAGCACCTACGCAGGGACTCCTGGAATTTTTTCTCCTCCTTCTATTCTCTTAGCTTATATGATTTTGAGAATCTAGGCATGCAGGCTTCGAGGGTCCTCCTTATGCCTTTCAGGGCCTGGAAAATTCTGGGATTTAGGTGGGGTGTAGTGGGTAAGGGGTTGTAGTTGTGAAATCCTCTTGGAGTCTTAGCTCATTCTACCTTGCTTTCTAATCGTTCTGTTTTTGACTCTCCAGGTTTACACACATTCCTGGGTAAAGTTGGTTCTTTCTTCTCTGTATCCTAGAATCCACTCCCAGTGCAGTAGTTTGCCTCGTAGGTGCTTCGCAATCATCATTATTATTATTCTTGTTGTTGTTATTTTTGGAGATAAAGTCTCACTCTGTCTCTCCAGCTAGAGTGCAGTGACGTCATAGCTCCTTGCAACCTCAAACTCTTGGGCCCAAGTGGTTCTTCTGCCTCAGGCTCCAAGTTGTGTGATTACAGGTATACACCAACATGCAGGGCTAATTTTCCCTTTTTTAGTAGTGACAGGATCTTGCTTTTGCTCAGGCTGGTCTTGAACTGTGACCTCAAGAAATCATCCTGCTTCTGCTTCCCAGAGTCTAGGATTACAGGCGTCAGCTACCACACCCAGCCAGAAATGTTATATTTGATTAGCCCTTTGTAATTATTTATTTAGTCTAAAAATTCCAGAACTAAAGCAGAAGGTAAGAATATGCTGTATTCTGGACTTTTTCATTTTTTTAAAGTTTTCTATAGTATATGTCCTTTTCATAGACCAGAAGAGTCAGACAAAACATTTTTGGATTAAAGCATATAGTATCTCCTTTCGTGGTAGAAAGATGTGCCTGATAAATTTTTTCTGTCCATCATTTGCCTCCAGATACATTTTGATCACAGAGTTATTTGGATGTTACATACTCTACTTGGGCTCAAATTGTTAAGACTTGTTTCAGTTATACCTTTGAATGCCAGTTAGCTCCATGAGAACAGGGATGGTGTGTATTTGTTTTTAAGCCGTTTCCTGGCACTTAGCTCAGTGCTAAAGTTATAGTGGGTCCTCAAGAAATATTTGTTGAATGAGTGTCTTTGGTCATGGTGGCCTCTTAGTAGAGAAAAAAGGACTTTTGGGACTGAATTGTTAGAATTCTTTATTCTTCAATAACCAAAGAGAATATTCAATAGAAAAAGTAAGTTTAGAGGATTTTTTTTAACTCCCCCCTTGAGCTTCAAGATAGTAGAATTAGAGATTTACCAAAATCAGATGATGATTTTTCCTTTTGGAATAATTTGAGCCTTTAATTGTCCTTTAGCTACAAGTATTTTACCCATCCTAACTCTGTAATATCACTATAAGCCTGCTTTCTAGAACTTGACCTGCGTTGTGTTGTCTAAAACTAACATCACTTCTTGGTCAGGCATGGTTTATGTTGCTTTGAAGCTGGCTCGCTTTGGAGGAGCTGAGAGATGGTGAATCCATTGGAGAGAATTGTGGTGGCATTCTTCATTAATTCTGTATTGGCACCCCTGTTCTCTTTTTAGCACTTTGAGGCATTGCTTCCTGGAGTAAGGGACAGACTGTGCCCTTGGAATCAGAGTCTCAGTCCTCTGTTTTCTGATGAACGGTACAGCGGCATGTGGTGCTCAGCCAACCACTTGTGCATAACAGCCTTCCAGGGCTCCAGTCCTTCAGCATAAACCACACACGGGAGGTGCAGGAATGCGGTTCTACAGTGTCATCTGCCGGGGACATGATTTTTCCATGGGTTCAGTTCCCATGTTGATCCCTGTGCCACTTTGTTCTCTTTTTACAGGTTCTTGGTTGACACTTCTCTGCAGGACAGCACCAGCACCTACGACCACTGATAAGCATGGGGTTTAGACACTCTTTCTCCTAGGTACTCTCCAGCTCCTTCTTTGTGCCTGCTTACAAAAACCCTCCCTCCTCTCGGACTTAACCTTACTCTCCTCTTTGCTTCTTCCTTTTAGTCCTGTTTCTCAGCAACCCTTCCTCCTTCTTCCTCTGTGCATACAGACAGACACACACACACACACACACTCTTCCTGTCCCCTGGCTCTCCCTTACCCTATGTTTAGCCTCCTGCTACCATTGAACTTAACCTCTTCTAGCAGGTAAAAGTTCTTAGCTTGATTTTACACAATACTTTAACTGTTAAGATAGAGTCATCTTGGCTCGGCGCCTGTGGCTCAACGGGCTAAGGCACCAGCCACGTACACCTGAGCTTGTGGGTTTAAATCCAGCCCCCGCGCCAAACAACAATGACAGCTGCAACCAAAAAATGGCCAGGAAGTGTGGCGGGCACCTGTAATCCCAGCTACTTGGGAGGTGGAGGCAGGAGACTCGCTTGAGCCCAGGAACTGGAGGTTGCTGTGAGCTGTGATGCCACAGCACTCTATCCAGGGTGACAGCTTGAGGCTCTGTCTTAAAAAAAAAAAAAAAGATAGAGTCACCTAAGGGTTACAGCACAATGCATGCATGATGAATGCATTGGAAAAAAATAAATTTTTAAAAATCCAGCGCTCAAGAGTAATACTTTAACATTATTAAATTCAGACATTTTAGTAAATAAAGTGCCCTATATTATGTTTCCCGTGACTACCTTGAGTAGTTTAGTGTATTTTTTTTTGTAAGCACATTATTTCCTTAAAAATAGGATTATTATAAACATACCCTTTGTAATTTCTTTTTTGTAGAAAAGAAGGTTAATTATATGTCAGACATTGTTTCATATCAGTACGTACAGACCTCTCTTTCATTCTCTTTTAACAGCTATAAGGCATTGTGTTGTGAAAATAATCTGTGGGTAGGTTATAAGTGAGTATAAAATGTAGCGTTTGACTCTTGATCAGTCTCTAATTTCTATACTCTCACCCCTAGTTCTTTGTCTGAGAAGGAATTGTACTCTATTTTAGCAAAACAAAGTGGGGTTTGGGGGGCTATGGGAGATAATTAATTCAAATGTCTTATTTTTTAGTTGCCCACCCCTGTTTATGTTTTAAGAGTTGGATGTTAAATTTTTAATATCCTAAGGCTTAAATTAAACAATCTTTTATTTATTTATTTGGTTTTTTTTGAGATAAAGTCTGTGCTGTGGCATCACAGTTCACAGCAACCTCCAACTCTTGGGCTTCCCTTGCCTCAGCCTCCCAAGTACCTGGGACTACAGGCTCCCACCACAATGCTCGGCTATTTTTGGGTTGCGGTCTTCATTGTTGTTTAGCAGGCCTGGGCACGGCTCTAACCCACCAGCCTCAGTGGATGTGGTCTATGCCCTACTCACTGAGCTATGGGCACTGAGCCTACACGTAATCATTTTTTTAGTATATAAATAATATACAGTTTAATTTTTTTATTTAGCCAAAAGACCAAAAGCCACGAACCAAAAAATTATGGGTTTCATATGAATAATAAATAAAAGCTTTCCTTGAATTGGGACTGCCCTGAGATTCAGAATTGCAGGTAGTGGAGGTTGGAGTACGACCCCTTAAACAGTGTAACTAGGTAAATGGGTATTGATATTTTTTGTGGAAAGTGAGCTGTAAGGTACAATTTCTGTCTTTTTCACATTACTTCACATGGTGCTTTCAAGATGTTTACTTTCTCTCTTGGCACTAGTGAGTACAACTCGTAACTGGCCAGATGATACCAAAGTCTGGGACCAGAGAGGTGAGTGGGCCTTACTGTGATTGATCCAAAATTAAAAAGAAAAGCAGAGGGAAAAAAGAAGTAAGAGAAGAATACACATTTTTATCATTGTAGGGCTAAAAGGCTGCATGCTGAATTTTGCTTTCATTAAATGATTTATTTCTTTGGGGTGAAGATGAAAAACTGTCAAATTTTAGTTTGTTCTTCCCACACCGCCCACTTTTTTTTTTTTTTTTTAAGCATGGCTGTTTTAGCCAGGTAGCAGCTACTGTCTTTCTTTGGTGTTTGTAGATTCAGTCTGAACCACACCAGAAATCCCTTTGCATTTTTCTGATGTAGCAGAAATGAATCCGGTTCATTTGCTCTCCAAAGCTTTACCCAAATGAGGCAGTGAAGGGTGGCTCACACTTATGATCCTAGCACCCTGGGAGGCTGAGATGGGAGGATTGCTTGAGCCTAGGAGTTTAAGACCAGCCTGAGGAAGACTGAGATCCGGGTAGAAATAAATTAGCTGGGTGTTGTGGTGCATGGCTTTACTCTCAGCCACCACTTGGCAGGCTGAAGAAGGAAGATCTCTTGGGCCAGGAGCTTGAGGTTACTTTGAGCTACAATGACATCATTGCACTCTACCCAGGGGGAAAGAGTGAGACTCTGTCTCCAGAACAAAAAGCTTTACCCAACTAGTTGAGAAGGGATCTGCCTGATTTCATAAAGAGGGATTATTAATTTGGGGTCTGTGTTAACATAGGTACCTTTAAAACACGATTTTTTTTTTTTATTTCCTCACCTCCAGGTTTTATGTTTCCATGCACATTGCATGGACATTGGCCTTAATTTCCCCCAAACGAGTCTATGAATAACCTTGTTCAAGTATTCCTTGCAGATTTCAGTTCCCAAGTCCTAAGATGGGGACTGCTCCCTTCTTAGCTGCCAGCCGGGAGAGGAAGGTGTGTTCATCAGTTCCTGTTCGGTATCTTTCCTCTCTACCTCCTGGCTTCAAACAGTATTAATTTTTATGTGCTCATTGTGCATTGTGTTTAATTAAAAGCAGTTCTATTCGCAGAGGCACTCATAGGATTTTTTTCCCCCTGAAATGAATAAAACAAATAGGCATCTGGTATTTGTTTTGTATAACACAATCCCCATAAAATGAAGAGTAATAAAACATAATTATCTGTAAAGGCTTGTTTTATAAGCCTGAGAATGGGCTTGTTTCTACCGGGCTTTTAAATTCTACTCAGAGGATAAAGAGACTCTTTGTATATTAATATATAACAATAATAACAACAAACGCTTCCCGATTACATGCATGAATCCAACTTATCTTTTTATTAAACAAATGGTTTTTTTTTCTGTTACAGTATACATGATAAAAGTTTGTCATTACATTCTTTTTATGTAAACACATTAGGTTGAAGGAAAATATTTACTTCTTGTTCTATGTTCTGTTTAATCCATATAGCTTTGTTTATGATTTTCCCCCCTCAGCCTGATTAAAGAAACAACTTTCTAGTTGGTTGTTGACTTTTTTTAGGTCACAGATCACTCCGTGGATTCTAAAACCTTCTGTTGGAAAAGTACACATTGCACTTTTCCATACGTTTTTATAGTGTTTGTAGACCTTCTGGTCCCTATTTAAAGACCCCTGCTGAGGCCTGATAATTCTTTTGAAACTGTACTTCTTTAATCTGAAGGTTTGAGTTTTAGCATATGAATATCTGATGAAAGAAATTCATTCAAAGGTTTTGTAGCATTGGATTTAATTTTAGGGTTGGGCGACTTTCTAGGAATGGAGGAACACTCTCATTTGTGGAAAGCCCTTCAGCCTGCAGGAAATATAAAAATTATTAATTCAAAAGTGTATTTGCTGTCAGATGGGATGCCAGTGCCTACCTCCCTAGGGCTGCTGTTCCCAAGACTGTTTTCATTGTTTCTATCCAATGCTAGCATGAGCCTTGAAGTGGTGAATTCATCCTCTGAGGTTGTGTGCCCATTTGCTGCAAAAATAAAAGAAGTGGTAACAGAATTGCGCGGCGCAGTATTTCATGGTGACAGTTTTATGTGGTTGTGTGATGTTGTAGAATCTTGTATGTGATATCGACCCTTTTGAATCAAAGCACAGGGCTTTACTGGAGAAGGGAGGCTGCAAAAATAACTGAGTCTAACACAAAATTAGGCTCCTAAATAGTTACTCTATTCTGTCTGCTACAAAACCAATTGCTTACAAGAAGTAAAAGTACATATATTGAATGCATGTATTTATATCCCATTTGAATAGTGGGTTCTAATTTTGGATTCCTGGCCCTTTTTTACATTGTCTTTTTGCGTTGAAGTTATACTGAAATATTCATATTATTATGAATGCAGGCTAAATTAAATAGACAAAGATACTTGGTTTCTCCCTTCATGTTGTCATCTCCTGGAGAATGAATAGCTTAAAATAAGTGCTTCAGTTCCCCATCCAAAGGGAAGCTGCATGTTCCAATTGCAGATCAGCAGTCACTTTGCCTGCCTGTTTGAAATACCATTTCTGAACATACTTGGCAACTTAAAGTGCCCAATTAAAAGCTCTGTAGAAAGAGGAAGTCTGTAGATGTGCAATTAGTCCTTAAGATTCAGAGCATTTCCTTTATGTGTGGAATCACTGGACACAATAGCTTTATGCCAGGTGCTTAGAATAGAAGGTATTTTTCAGGATGGATTATTTCTGTACTCTGCTCCGAAAGTGGTTGCCTACCGGGGCTCCCCACTGCATACAAATACTAGTGGGGGACAGAAATGTTGGAAGTGGTCTTTCCCAAAGTTTCAGGCAGTCGATGACACTAGCCAGCCCTCTCGGTGATGGGTTGTGCACAAACATTGCCTATGTTCCTAGACTCTCTGTTTTACCTGACTACTAGTCCCTCTCTTCTCCCTATAATTTGTTTTTTTTTTTAAGAGATGAGGATGCCAGAGAATTTGCCCATAATCTGTTCTTCTCACTAAGAAATGAAGCTTCGCTGAGATCTCTTTATAGTGTTTATGATAGAGACCAAAACCACTAATAGCTTTTCTTATTTACAAGTCAGATTCATCTAAGGGATAGTATTCTTTGATTTTTACAGTGCTTGGTATCTTCCCTTTAAATTAGATTATCAGAGGGGACACACAGTGACACAAAATTTGTTGATGGTGAAAATGCAGAATGGAGTAAGCTTTTTTATTTTAACGCTCTATGACAAAACAAGTCCGTTTTATTTCAGTGAAAACCCCAATATTTTTGGCCTAAGTCACACACACGATTAACCCAGAATAGGTAAGTGTATGACTCATGTGACTCTTGTCTCCCGGTTGTTTAACAGATTCATTCCATTAAAGTTCGTGATAAAGTGAATGTCTATTAAGTTAATTATTTTTCTCTAGTGACTTCTAGTGTAAAAATGGTGGTGTCTTTTACTAGGCTGTGGATATAATATGTTCCCGTGTAAGACTAATAAACCCCCCACCCCCGAAAATAAGAAACAATATCCAAAACAAAACAAAAATAAAACACCTTTCAATCCTATGACTTCAGAGGACGTGCTGACTTTCTGATGACACTCAAAAGTTGTGTCCCCCTCATCTTAAGTTATGGGATGTGACTTTCATAACAAAAGCACACAATAGTATCACAATCTGGAAATTACTACTCTTTTCCTCACTTGTCTTCCTATTGTTCTTGTGGGAGAAAGGGCAATCACCGAGAATTTAGTAATAAGTAAGTTATTTTAATAACCTCAGCATCCTTATTTCCTTCTGTATTATAAAACTTGATATCCAAGTCGAATTTACTCACCTCTTTCTAAACATTTTCTCCTACCCTTTCCCCAGTTGGTTGCACTGTCTTTGAATGAAGACTGCTGGGCAGTGTTACGTAATGCTTACCAAGTGAAGCATCCAGATCTTGACAGCAACAAAGGATCATTGCAGTTATTTTTGGTGAACATCTGGTCTACATGTCTAACATTTGCAGGTTAGACACCCCCATGTAGACCAAGGGTGTCTAACCTGCAGCCTGTAGGCCACATGCAGATTATTTGAGGCCTGTTTTGCTTAACTGTGGTGTCGGACATCATGGGAAACACCCATCCAGCTTTTTTTTTTTTTTTTCTTTTTTCTTTTTGGCTTATCAGCTTTCATTAGTGCTGTGTATTTAAAATGTGGCCCAAGATAGCTATTATTCATTTAATCTGAAAATTGGACACCGTTATCATAGGGCATTAGGGCTTTAGGCCTGTAGCCCAAATATATGTCAGTTATTGAGCACTAGCTGTGTATAAGAAGGCAGTATGCTTAAACACTATTTCATCTAATCCTCACAAAAGCTCCATGAGGGGTATGTTGGGCTGCTCTGCCATTATTTTTCATTTTGTCTGAAAAATAATGAGGGAACTGAGACTTAGCCTGGTTCAGAGATTTGCCCAGAGTCCCTCAAAGTGTTAGAGGTAGAGTTAAGAGTTGGACTCGGCTCAGGTAACATGCCTGTCTGACTTTCTTGCTTGGTTGTTGAACTGCTGAGCAAGGATCTGATCCCTGCAGTCTTTGGACCTGCAGTCCAGTGAGAAGATGGACACGGACACAGCCAGGCATGACAAGATCCATCATCGGTGCGATGGTAGTTCAGACTCTGTGCCCTGTGCGAATTCTGATGGAGATGCTTACAGAAGATCGTACCAGGTAGCATCTGGAACCTGACCACCTTGCAAGTGCTGTTTATTCTAGCTCAGGGACTGTTCCCTGCTCCTTTCGTCTGTGAATAGTCCCGGACAAGGTTCTCATGAATGTCCCTGTGAGGGATCTTGAATGTCTCCCATTCAGTTTGTCTGAGAGAGTTTACTGATGAGACCTCTGGTTTGTGTATTTCTTTGCTTGTCTTTCAAAAAGTTGAGTATGTTCCTCAGGGTGCATGCCAATGGAATTTTTGCATCAGGGGTAAGGCTTAGCAGACTGGTTGATGGTGCTTTCTTTTCTTCTTGAGATTCATTGACCAAAAAAGCTAGTGCTGGATTCCCAAGTTAGGAAAGACTCTTTTGAGCTTCTTACTGTGTGCCAGAGACTGTGCTGGGCAGTCAGAACACCGTGAAGGAAACAACTTCTCAGGTGCCATGGACACTTGTTTAGGAATCTAGGTTGAGAAGAGAAGCATTGAGGTATCAACTGCGACATGGCGGAAAGCCTGTCTGTCTGATGATCCTGGGGTCAGTTTTTGAATTCTTCATAATCAGAATATGGATTAGGGTCAGGCCTTGACAGCCTGAATCAGTAAACGCATATGGTGACCGGTGGGTGATTGGCCACCTAAGAAGAAGACATGTTCCTAACAGATAATAGCAGCAGTGGGGATTGGGTGGAGAGCATTAAGTAGTATTTTCCATAAATGTCCTTTAATTGTGGGGGGTACTGTTCTGTAGATTTATTCATTCATTCATTGAATATGTATTTATTCAGTGCTTTTTATGTGCCAGGCTCATTCTAAAGTCTAAATTTCAAATTTGGTTCTTAAATTCCTCAAGTTCAGAGTGTAGCTAAAAGCATTGTTATATCCTGAGAAAGAATTTTTTATCACATTAAAATAGGGGAAGTATCTGTCACTCCATCCCCCAAACCCCACCAATTCTCTGCTGATTGGTCTTGTCAATCAGCTATAAGAGGTATAAAAATTTCTGGGGCCAAAAGTGCATACTGCATAGTGTATCCTGTGGCAGAGATGGGGAAACTGATTGGATGAGAAGTTTAATCGCCAGCAGGAGCCTCAGTGCTCTAAGATTTCAGGTTTCTTTCCCTGGCCACAAACTTGATTCTTTCTTCTCTGTTTTCAGCTTTAAAAGAACTTAAGCATGAGTGAAGGAAATTAAAATGAAGTTGGGAAGACCAGCAGAGATTTCACAGGGCATGTGGATAGGAAAGATTTGGGAGAAAATTATGTAAAGTTTTTTTTTTTTTAATATGTGGTCAGCACAGTCTACAATTACAGTTAGTCGGATCTGGTGTTTTGGGATACATTATCTGTTAAGTGTGGAACTTTTTTGTTGCAGAGAATATTGATACTCCTCACATTCTCTTAAACTTGCCCATCTGTTTCTTGTTAAAAGAAACTGGCCTGCATGTGGCCGGTCACACCTGTTATTCCAGCACTTTGGGAGGCTGAGGTGGGAGGATCACTTAATCCCAGGAGTTTGAGGCTGCAGTGAGCTATATTATCTTGCCACTTGTACTCCAGCTTGTGCAAGAGAATGAGACCATGTTGTTAAAAAAATTTAGATGATAATAAACCCCAGCAACTGCGGACATCTACCAAAATACCCTTGTTTTAGCATATGCAATCTTGCTGTGACTTTCTAATGGTTTTATTTGTGAAGGAGTTTTATTAGCATTAGTGTGATTAGGGAAGAACAGTTATTGAAAAGTGAATTTAGAATTTTCCAAATAATAAAGTCTAAAGGTGTCTAGCTGTAATCTAAAGATGTCTTTTCATGGTGTCTGGGATTAGAAACACTTTTGCCCCCCTCCCCAAGATGTGAAGAACCATGCTTCTTAGGACAGTGGTGAGACTTATCACATGAGAGTCATCCTTTTTGCATTGTGTTATGGTGCATGATGTGAAGGTTTAGAAATAAACACATCCCGGGATGCAACCGGCCTCAGTTAAGACATCTACTATTTTTAATATATTTTGCTATTTTTGGCCTGGCGTATTGTTTCGGGTGAGAAAAGCCATCCTCCTTCCTTACTCTGAGATCATATGTGGCCATCAGTTCTCTTTAATGGACTTGATGATGTTATGATTTTAAAATAACAGAAAATGAACATTTCTTGTCCCATGATCATGGCCGCAGCACTCTTAGTGTTTTTATACTGGCAATCACATTCCTCTTTTACAAGAATTCCCTAGCCCATCCCCTTGTCCCTGAAAGGTGAATACTATGATTAAATGCACTTAAGTCATACCTGGCTACAATTCTGTAATTTTTGGTTTTGTTCTCGGCTTTCCTGACAATGTTGAGAAGAAGGCAAGTTCTGTAGGGGTTGGGTTCAAAGAGGAGAGAGTGGAGCAATTGTGATTGCCCAGGGGTAGGGTAAGAGATTGTTAATGTGTTAGTGTAGGAGGGTTTCTGCAGAAAACACAACTGCACAATTAAATGGGGTATTAAGGGCATATCAGCATCAATTCGCTAAAGGATAATGACAATTTCTTTGTGAGTCCCTTTTCTCTCTCCTCTCCTGGGCCTCAGTCCAAGAGGGAATGAAAGACTACCTGGGAAGAGTCACAGTCACTTAGCTGTCGGTCTCCTCACCTCCTTCCTTGGGAGCTGATTCTCTGATGAAAATACTTTATGGAGAGGAAAGCCCCAGAATACCTGTTCTATGGACTTTGGGCACGAAAAATGGGGCATCCTACAAGATGATCTTATTCCACATTCCAAAGCACCACTACTCTCACTTTAGAAGCAGGTACCTTTGCAGAATAAATCTAACTGGAGATAAAAATAAAGTGAGTTTTTAGCCAGGCGTTGTGACGGACGCCTGTCGTCCCAGGTATTTGGGAGGTTGAGGCAAGAGAATTACTTAAGCCCAAGAGTTTGAGGTTGTTGTGAGCTGTGATGCCAAGGCACTCTACCCAGGGTGACAGAGTAAGACCCTGCCTTAAAAAAAAAAAAAGTGAGTTTTGCAGAAAATTTCGGGAACCTTCTTATTCCGAAAGTATATTGAGTTCACAATTTGGAAATCTTGTGTAAAAAATTTCAGAAACGTTTCTTTTTAAAGAAAATAATATTTTAAAAATCAGTTGGAGTCTGATTACCTGAATGACCTAGTCAGAACCTCAGGGATTGGGGAAGTGGTTGAGATTAGTGGTTAAGAGTATTTGTATGATTTTTGGTCTTCAGGATATATACCCAATAAAGGAATTATAGGATCGAATGGCAGATCTATTTTTAGATCTCTAAGTTCTGTCACCCTTTTGTAACATAAAACTGCTATAAAGCAAGTTTCTATTGCACACATGAAATACATTCTTTAAGATCTCAAATTTGTCAATGATAGATTTTCAAGGGGTCACACTTACACATTAAATTCACTTAAGTACTTTCTGTTTAGGATTTCCTCAGTCATAATCATGATAGTCTACATTTACCTCTAGATATTCTTGAACAACTTGCTCTGGTGTATTTCCTAGGAACACATAGAAGTCAAGAATACCCCCAATGGTGCGGTAGGTGATGGCTGGGGTAGGCTGGAGGGCAACCTCTTGAAAGATTAAAAATGAAAAAAATTAGGACTTATTCTAGAGAGTAACTACTAACTTTTATATCAGAGGATTACTGAGCATCTCAGCATTAATCAAGTGACCCTAATACCTTACATTTTGTGTAAAGAGACAAACTCTGAAAGTCCACCTTCACAGCACATGTGAACCAAAGCATTTATTCTGGGACAGATTTTAACAGTAGTGACTAGACTATCTAAGTTCTTTGAGCCAGGATCCGGGCTCTAGGGAAAGCATCCAGATTCATAAAGAGTCCAGAATCAGCCACTGTAGCATAAAAATTATTTGGGGTTGAAGGCATTTAAGTTACTGAAATCTAAAAGTAGAACCTCCTGAAAGAACTCAAAAAAACATGATTGTTATAAATCTACTCCCAGGAGCAACTCTAATCTGAGAAGATAACATAATTCCCAGATAAATATTATTGGAAGACTATCAAATCCCCACCTATTCTTCTAAGGGCCCACTTATTTTTCCAGAAAGTCAATTGTTTCCTCAAAAGTATCTTTCTCATCTTTTCCTTTACCTAGTAAGATAACATGTCGGCCAAGTGTACCCACCCCTTCAAGTCACTCATCTTGAGCACTCCTGTGTAGATGAGCATTGCACATATAAGTAATCTCTGCCTTTTCTCCTGCTAATATTTTTGTCAGTTTAATTTGAAGAATCCCAAGAATTAAAAACCTCAAAAGTTAGAGGAAAAGATTTTCCTCCCTAATGTGGTCCCATCCTCCACCTCATGATTATTGTAAAAATATAACCTGATTAGACGCATTGTGGTTCTATTCCCAGTATGTCTCACATCAAGCAAAAGCCAATCAAACAAAAAAAGTCATAAATTATACCATAAATTCAAAATCCTTCTAAGTACCAATCATCATTCTCAGAATTGCTTTATAATTTTCAAGATCTATTGAAATGTATTCTTTGGTCAAAGAAACACTGACTATCTAGACCTAGTGATATTTACCATTAAGTCTCACTTGTTTTTTGATTCCTTTCATCTGCCTAAAACTGTACAGACCTTGTATTATGTCAGTCTATTCTTAGGCTATCATCTTAAGTACCTTAGATATATCTAAGATTTTATTAGGTATCCTAATACATATCTCACCTAGAATCATCTATTTTATAGTATTTTAGAATTGTCTTAGATCACCTACAATACTTCTCAAACATCTGGTGATAAAGGATAAGAGCTTTATTTTTTAAATTTCCAAGTCATTGTAAGCTGACACTTTCATAAAATACCATGAAAGTGAATTAATATGGATTCATGTGTGCATGTGGATGTCACAGCAATGTTTACTCCCTACTTATCTACTTATCTTTCTGTATACTTGAAAAGTTTATGAACCATTCGTGGACCACAGTTTGGGTAGCACTTTTTAACACAATGATTTTCACTTGAGAAGAAGGTAGGGATCAATACTCTATGCCTACTATAAATCCTTGAAGATTCTGGTACATCTCCTCTTCCTCTAGGACAATTCATTGCCCCTGGGATCTACTGAATAAAAGGCTAAGGAGGGAAAGAAAATTGTTGGAAAGTGTCTCAGTAGATTATGGGGAAGGGCTAGCTATCACAACTCTGTAATAGAAAATATTCCAACAGAGACCACCAGATTCAGGAAAATGATAAGCTTGGCGAAAATCCCCTACTCATGGTTACCATGGATCAACAGGTAATGAAATAGGGGTAGAACAATTAGATAGCTAATATAAGGCCTTCCCTAAGTTACAGCTCTGTTATTCTTAAAAAGATCCACTCCTTTTATCCTGGTGCTGGAAGGAAAAGACTGAAAACCACTCTTGTGCTTATTTTATCCTAATTATTCCATTTGTCCTTTACCCATGGCATTGCTGTTCATCAGAAACACCCCGAAGGACAATCCACTAGCATCTTCAAGGCATAGGAAGAATGTCTGGGTGCCATACAAGTTAGTTCCATCCTGCAAAAAGATAATTAAGACCCAAAATTTACAACCAAGTTATCTAAAAACCATATTGCTAGATTGGCTTAGGAAATTCATCTTAATCATGTAACTGACAGGGAAGTAATAGTCAATAACACACAAATAAATTTTGGTATTATCTAAGTGAATTACTATTTTCTGATAAGATGAGATAGCTATGACCATTCATCCAGTAAAAATACAGAACCTGCGATATTTGTCAAAGGTAGAAGGATAAGAATTTTGGTGGGTTTTGTTTGTTTGTTTGCAACAGAGTGAGACTAGTGAACAGGCTAGAGTACTATGGCATCAGCCTAGTTCACGGCAACCTCAAACTCCTAGATTCAAGCAATCTTCCTGCCTCAGCTTCTTGAATGGCTGGGACAACAAGTGCACAGCATAATGCCTGGCTAATTTTTCTATTTTTAATAGAGACAGGATTTCACTCTTGCTCAGGCTGGTCTCAATCTCCTAAACTTAGGCAATCCTCCTACCTCAGCCTCCCAAAGTGCTAGGATTACAGACATGAGTCACTGTGCCTAGCCTGGGATGAGAATTTTGAAACCATAATTCCAAAAAACTTCCCTCTCATAGAGACCTGTCTTTACTTGACATAGCCTCTTCAGCAAAAGATCCATACAATTCTCAGTATGAATTAGGCAACTGGCTGAAGCTCTAGTCAGGCCGGTCCACTAGATTCCACAATAGGCGTTCTCAACCCATATTGCACCCCCAACCAATTAAAACAGAATCTCTAGGGATAGTAGCCAATATGCCTATTTAAAAAAAAAAAACAAAAAAACTTCCCAGATAATTCCAATGTGTAGTCACGTTTGAAAATCATTGCTCTAGAATAATGTTTCTCAAAATTTGATGTGCCTGCCAGTTACATGGGCATTTCAGGTAAATGCAGATTTTAACTAACAGACATTCCTGTCATGTGGTGGTTCCATGCTGCACTTTGAATAGCAAGAACCGGAAGCTCCTTAATTAAGCAGCCATCACTATTTGTTCCTAGATTAGCTGCTCTGACTCACGGCTCTTCTGCAGCCCTGCCAGACACACATAGAAAGCAGGGCCTAATTCAATTCTTTCTCTTTTACAAATTATTTTAACTTGAGCTATTAATTTTGCTTCTCCAAGCAGTTTTGCCTATTAAATGAGAAAATTATTATTATTTCTGGGTTATTTTGCTAAATAAGAGTAATATATAAAAATAGTTGCTATATTTTACTACAATCTCTTTTCATTCAACTATTAGTCCTGCTTAATCAGGAAAGCCTATCAACTATAGAGTATTGGAAATAAGTGTTCTTTAAGATATTAGCAGTCAAAGGAAACTAAAGCAAATATCAAATAAAACAACAATAATAACAAAACTCTGTCTACTTTTTCACTATACCATCGTACTTCACACACACATTAAAGATTCACACACGGTCTTGGCTAGGACTTAATCCTATTTTGCTGCCAAACCTGGTGAGTCAGCATTTCTAAAGGTCAGCCTATAAAGATGAAGATTATAATCCATTGTTGCTCAGAGTGTAGGCATCAATAACATTTTCTCCAAGACTGGATGATTTAAAGGGATGTCATAAAGTAGTTTGCAATTACTGAGCACTTTTTAACATAGAAACATGTTTTTCTATGTTTTGAATGCATAAATTCATTTAATCCTCACAAAAAAAAATCTATGAGATATTATCTCCATTTTATAGATGAGAAACTGCAGACACAGAGAGATTTGTAACTTGCCCAGAATCTCGTAACTGGCAAGGAGCAGAGCCAGAACTCAAATCCAGATAGTTTTACTCTCGAATCTTCCTCTCAAATACTATTTTGTACTTCTACATGGGACCTTTGAGAATTCGGTGGAAAGGGGCCTATCATAAGCTTACCCCGTTGGGGGTCGTGTCTCTGTTAAATATGGGCCAAGTCTTCCAATTCATGTCATGCCGGTACTGCTGGTGCACATGTTCCCCAAGACCATACACGTTAGCACTAGGAAGCCGGATGGAGAGCTGAAGGAACTGATCAGCAAACAGGAGGGGCCCGATGCTTGAGTCAAACCTTGACAAGGGTGAAAAGGCAAGGACAGGTGAGAAAGCATGGCGAAAATACACTTGCTTAGAAAAGTGTTGTTATAGCTTAGTGACTTAAGAGTCCCTATTTAATCAGTCCTACTTGCCCTCTTGTGACATCTTTCCAGAGTCAACAAGAAAGGACCAGAACTCCTTGAAGCCAAGTACCATGTGAGACATTTCTTTGCCCCCTAAACACCCTAACACATGGCCAGAACATTACACTTATGTAATAATAGACATTCAGTAAATATTCACTGGTGGGAGGGAGGTTAGATAGAAAAAAGAAAGGAAAAAATGATCCCACAAACAGAAGAAAGGGGAATAAAGGAAGAAAAAATTATTTACTTCAGGAGATAGAGAGGCTGGTCACCAAAAGTGTGCTCACAGCCTTCAGGAATATTATTGAAATGTACCCTATCCCAGGCTGACAGACCGCCCTTCTCCATGACCTTCCTATCCCTTGGATAGGTCTCCCAAACTTACAAAACACGATTGTTGCTTCTTCGGGTCACTTTGATGCCAAATGGCTGTTTGGAGACTGTGACGTCATAGGTCAAAGAATCAGCAGCACTTCCACTGAAGGGCTGCACGTGCTCATGAGGCACTTCATACCTGGCCTTGGTTTGGTCAGTCAACTGTACCAAGACATGAATAGAAATAAAGCCAAAATGAACGCTTTTCTGTTTTTCAAAAATAAAAGCGTCCCTCCCAACATCAGTGCTCCCCAGTGTCTGTGCTTATGGTCCTGGAATCAGGCACTGAGCAAACCTGCATTATGCCAAAGGACGATGTACCCATTATGTTACCAACTTCAAATTTTTAACTTCTGGACACCAGTTAGTCTTTAGGTGGAAACATGTGCATACTGTACATCTGGAGAGATGGATTATCCCTAGAAAATTCAAAGTTGTGATAATCCTTATTCCCCATCCTACTGTATTCCACATGTATCTAGGACAAAAAAATGACAGCCAACTGACCCCTAAATTCTGTGACACATTCTGAGGTAGTTATCTCACTAAAGGAAGTCTAGAGAAGCCTTCAATACAGAGGGGACAAAATAATGATAGTAGAGAAAAATACCTCAATTAGCAAAATGTTCTATCTTGTAGTAACTGTAGTCATCATGTAGGAGACAAAAGCTTCTCAAAAAACTTTCCATGGTATACCATGGAATACCATGCAGCCATAAAAGATGGAGACTTTACATCTTTAATGTTTACCTGGATGGAGCTGGAACATATTCTTCTTAGTAAAGTATCTCAAAAACGGAAGAAAAAGTATCCAATGTACTCAATACTATTATGCAACCAATATATAATCACCTACACATTCATACAAATGATAAAACTAAATTATAGTCCAGAAAGAAGGAGGGAAGAGGAGGAAGAGAGCAGGGAAGGGGAGAGGCCACGAGGAGGGAGGGTATTTGGTGAGACCTCACTTAATGTGCACAATGCAATGGTACATTTCAACACTATTAAGAGTAGATTATACACATCATAACACAACAAATAAGTGAGGGGATGGTTATGTTAACCAGTTTGATGTAAGCTTTCCACATTGTATGTCAAATTAGCAAATTGTACCCAATAAATGCATTAAAGTCCACAGTTATGATTTAATAAACAAAAAGAAAAATAAACAAATTACAACCTTAAAGTGGAAACGGTTAGATGTCTGATATTCTGCTGTGAGAAGGACTTTGTCGACAACATTCCCAAACAGTGATGAAGAAGGCAGACTTTTCAACCGGGCTGTGAATCCTAACATGTAGGAGAAAAAAGGTTGTCATAGCTGTCTCTGTAAATTTGCAAATAATAACTATGTAAAAATTAAGCTTCACTTCAAAGGGGCTGATGAAAAGCCTTCATTTCTCAAAAGAAGGGAAGAAACAGATACTCACCGCATCAGACACACAGACTGTCTACAGCTGTGTCTGAAGCTAGGCGTTGTCATTACCTTATCCAAAAAATCTATGTCTCTCTTCTACAAAGACTGAATGAAAACCTCCCCCAAAAGGTTTGTCACTCCACTAGCCAAACAGTCATTCTGAGTTAATCAGAGACACTTTACACTCTTACCCTCAATCTGTACATACGGATTGTTCCTGTCCTAGTACAACCATTTCCATATTACATTCCAGGTGATCCTAGGTGTTAATGTTATCTCCCTAACTAAATGGTAAACCAGGTGAGAGTTAAGCCCTAATGGGAAGAGCCCATCAGACCAAAAGTATCTGAAAGGGCAGCAGGCCCCTTTCTACTGAGAGGCTCCCCACAATAGTCACTTTCTGCTCTCTCCCAGAATGTGCATTATTATGCTCCGCATTTTAGGGTAGGAGAAGAAGAGAGGATGTGAAGTCTGTGAACGCTGTAACATAACTAAGTAACTTTGATAACATATTGGAATCAAATGAGAACTGTTTCCAATTTGTGAAAATGACATAAAATTGAGTTTATGTAGTCTCAGAATTTGCTGATTACAAATCCCTCACTTTAAGAGTGATAAACTTGAGGACAAAAAATATTGTGATGATTGCACAAAGTCAGAAAGGCACACAAAGGTGAAGCCAGAAATAGAACATGGTCTCTGAACTCCTAAGGCAGAGAGTGACTGAATGATATTTTTCTTAATGCCCACATAGGTTCAGCTGGGCATAGTGGCTCACAGCCTAATCCCAGCAACTCCAGAGGTTGAGACAAATGGATCACTATTGGCCAGAAGATTGAGATCAGTCTGGGCTATTCAGTGAGATCTTGTCTCTACAAAAATAATAAAAATTAGCTCAGCACATGGTGGATATCTGTAGTCTCAGCTATTCAGGAACCTGAGAGGCAGAAGGACTCCTTTAGCTGAGGAGTTCAAGTTTGCAGTGAGCTATCTTCACACCATTGTATTCGAGTCTGGGTGACAGAGCAAGACCTCACCTCTAAAAGGTGGCAAGACCTCGCCTCTGAAACAAAAGAAGATTCTAGCAGTATATAGTACACCTGTCCCACGTGACTCTGCAGGCTGCCATAGCTCCCACCCAAGGAACACAGAGCTCCCCCCATCCCCAGAGAGCTGGCTTACCTGCATTTGTGTTCACAGTGTCACCCTCCATTTGGTAGCCATGATTCTTGGAATAGTAGCACCAAGGTACAGTGACAGCTCCCTGAGGGCTCCAGCAGCAGCCACGCTGGTCACATGTGGCCTGCAACAAGAGCTTAGTCAAAGTAACTGCATTTATTTGTGGAACACTACCATTTATACAACACAAAACATCTAATTTCTGATTGTGGAATTAATAATCTCACTTTACAAAGAAAATAATTGACATTTAGAGAAATTGTACTATATCCCAGGCAATGGCAGGATTTCTACTCACAGCTAATTTTTCTGGCTAGTGTCCTTCCTATATAAGAGTACAAGAACTGCGATTCATTCCATACCTTTCATCACAATAAAATTTATAAATACATTTAAATATCCTGAACTATAATGTCACCAGTAAGCCAAAATTACAAAGGGATCTTCACTTATATTGTCTTTGACTTTTAAAAATAAAAAAACTTTGCAATCAACTCTATTCAGAAACTTTCAAATCAAACAATTTTCACTTTGACTTTCAAATTATATATATATAATATATGTGTGTATTACACATATGTAGTATATGTGACATGTATGTAGTCTCTTGGTTATTTGTGAGGCAGAAAATAATCTTTTCTTGACACCCTTATAGACTCAAATTCTTAGAAAGATGCCTGCCTAATACCACAATTAATGACTACATCAAGTGGAAACTGAAATCAATGTAATTCTTTTCTCACACCAACTAATTAGGCTAAGTACAGGTTAACTACGAAAACAAACACCTCTAAGATGCAGGTGGGACCCAATGACTTTCAACTGATAGAAACTAGAGAAATGGATAGGATATTGATTCCAAGATTAGATCACAGAAAGACTGTGCTTTCTGCCTTGTATGCTGACTTTCATTTTGTCTGTGAGATCTTTGGTCTGGAAGAAACAAGTTGTCCTATAGTGATAAGGCACTAAGTGATAAGGCCAGTCACTTATCACTGGAAGAGGTCTCTCCAGCTAGTATCTGGCAAGGAACCGAGGTTCTCAGACCAAAGCACCTGGGAAAATGAATTCTGCCAAGAATCACAGCGTGAACTTGGAAAGGGTCACCCCACAGTCCCGACAGTAACCTTCGGGAGACTTCTGAGAGATGCTATGTCATAGTACCCTGCTAAGCTAAGGTCAGATTTCTGACTCTAGAAACAGTGAGAAAATAATATTTGTTTTATTAAGCTATTAGGTTTTGAGACAATTTCCTCCACAGCAATAGTTAGCTAATAAATGCGGCCAAACCATTTTCCAGATAAAGAACCTGAGGCCCACAAAGGTTAAAGTTCACATAGGTGAGGTGATTTGCCAAAGGTTACCTAGCTGGTGAGAAGGCAAGAGCCAAACTTAGTTTTCTCACTTTTTCTCACTATTTCTCACCATTTCTTTCTTTTTCTTTTTTTTGTTCTAGACTCCAGGTTGAGTATCTCTAAGCATATTTTTTAGAAGGAAATGGCCTTGCAAATCCTTCTAAGTTAAGAAAACACATTTGCCTAGCTATGTAACAATTAAATTTAATTACATGCTAATTTTTAAACTAATAGCCAACAATTAGGATGAAAAATGATGTTTACATGTGGTTTATAATGCTGTGGGATCAGGTTTTACTGTGAACTCCAATCAGCCATTATGCTTTTGTTATTTCTTTTCCAAAATCCACTCAGACAAAACCTCAGCATAACAGGAGAAGAAGAAAAGGGTGCTGAAACAGTGTAAAGCAGTTGCTGTACACTCTTCACAGCTCGAGACTTCTTTCATTGAACTGGAAAGGGCAAAGGGCAGAGTGGCCAAAGGAGCAAGGAAATAATCGGTCTCTGCCTGCCAAGTAGAAAATGCCAGTGGGGCGGAGCAAACACAAGGAGAATAGGGAAAAGACACAGAGCAAAAGCCATACAAAAGAGTAAAAAGTGCTGAGACCTGGGAAAATCGTGTTAGGGAGAAGCTGTGAAAAACGATGGCACAAATGGAATCAAGACACACAAAGAGAATTATACCCCAAACACAAAATGCTGCTTTCATCTGGATATAAGAATTAAGATGTATATTCTACATTTAGTAATCGGGCTGCAATAAATGTTTTCATATAGTGATCAAAAGGCCATGAAGGCTATGTTAAATAGTTCAATGAAAATATTTCAGAATGAATATAAAGTCAGCACATTGTACCCCATGATTGCACCAATGTACATAATTATAATTTAATAAAAATTAAAAAAAAAAAGAATTAAGATGTAAGAGAAACTGCCAAATGATACAGAACTACCTACAGTTACTGAGAGGAAGGTGGAAATCTTCATTTCATAAAGTTAGGAGAGAAGACATGTTTAAGGGGGGCGGCAGGGATTACACAAACACAGAGCCAACAGAAAGCATGAAGTGAAACCTTAGAAAGAATTGGTCGTGTGAATTATCAAATGGTTTAAATACTTAAAAGAAAAATTTCATTTAAAGAAATATATCCAATTAATGGCTTCTTACAGTTGATTAAAAATCTTAGCTACCCATTTGGATCTTCTGGCAAATATTACAAAAATAACAAAACCTGGGTTCTACTCTTCAAGAAATAAATCAGAATTTGTGGAGTGGAGCCCAGGGAACAGGTATCTTTAAAAGCCATTCATGCAGTTCTCATGTGCAGCCAAGGCTTACAACCACTGCTCTAAAAAGTCGGCACCACGAGACGTACAATTCACACTAATCTAAGGAAGTAGTAAAATGGAAATGGGGGCCACTGAATGGTAACCCACTATTTATACCACAACCCAGGGATTTCTTGTGCCGTTCACTGTAGTGAATAGAGAGAACAGGAAGAAGTCTAAGGGCTCTTCTCTCCTAATATATTTTCTAAAATAAAGTCAAACCCAGCCCTGGTCAAAACTGCAAAATAATAATAATAATAATAATAATAATACTTTCTGAAATATGTTCATATTAAAAATTGCCACCTTTTATTCCCAAAAGCATATGCCAAAGGTAAAATCAGTTAGCAACAAGAAACGGTCTCAGGAGTAATTTCTCATATGTCTTTACACAACGGGAGTGGAAAATAATTCACAAATAAGATTATAGGAGCCTTGGAATGCATAGGTCATTAGGTGATTAAGAAATAGAAAATCTAAGATTGTAAAATATGTATCAGGATCTCAGCAACTGTAGCATTTATAAAGAAAGAGGACAGAGTTGCAAAGACAAAAAAAAACAACAGGCTAAAAGGAAGTTATCCCAGGCCAGTGAGAGGCAGCTTGAGGGAGCTTCATTAGCACCACCAGCCACCTGCCACTGAAGGGAATGGACAGGCTCCTTCCAATCCCCACAAGGCCTCAGCCCTCAGCCCTGCCACCCACCCTGTTCCCAGTGCTAACTCCTCTAACCCTGTACCATCTCCTCCTACTCTGTTTTGTACTTTCCAGTAGTTAATCACATCCTTTTTGCTAAATAGCATCCCTTATGCTACTTGGAGCAAAATAAGTATTCCATTTAAAACTGCTACAAGTTCTCTGATACATCTCCCATCAAGAGGTAGAGTCTGTTGATCAATCTAGGCTGGCCTGTGACTGATTTAATCAAGAGAGTGCAGCAGTAGTCATGGACCTGGTTGGGCCTTGCCCTTAAGGAGACTCAAAGATTTCATCTCCATCTCTGCTAGCACAGAGTCAACATGTAAGAAGTCCAACTACCCTCCTGGAGAGCCCACCAAGAAAGACTCTGAGACTATCTGGAGGTGCGAAGGGCCCAAGTGAAACCAGCCTTACAGCTGTTTTTGCCAAGGTGCCATGCATGTGAGCAAAGCCCTCTTGAAACCCTGCAGACCAGCTCAGTCACCCACCGAACACCATCAAGTCATACCAGTCAACACCATGCTGAGCAGAAGAACTGCCCACCCAAGCCCTGCCTGAATATCAAACCTGTAATATCATGAAATAGAATAAAATGATTGCTGTTTTAAGCCACTAAGTATAAGTAGTTTTTTATTCAGGAGTAGATGAGTGGAGAGGCTGAAACCCCGGAAAACAGAGAACTTAGAGCATTTTTAGTCAGTGGTACTATGTTTTTGATTTTTTTCCTTTTGAATTATGATGAGTACATAATAGCAATATATCTTTATAGGATCAATGTGATGTCTTGACACAGGCATTCGATATGAATTAATCAAATCAGAGCAATTGAGGTATCCATCACCCCAGGCATTTAACATTTCTTTGTGTGAGAAACATTCAATTCTATTCTTTTAGTTATTTTAAAGTATATCCTACCTTATTGTCAATTATAGTCACTTTGTTGTGTTATGAAACATTGTTCATTCTGTCTAACTATATTTTTTGGTGCTATGGTTTGAACGTGTGTCCCCTCCAAAATGCCCATGTGATAATTTTAACAGGTGAAGCATTTAAGAGGTGATTAGGTCATGAAGGCTCCTCCCTCATAAAGGGCTTAACAGAGAAAGCTGACTCCTCTTCTCCCTTCCTCCTTCTGCTTCCTGAGGATGCAGAAATAAGGTCCTCGCCACTTGTCAGCACCTTGATCTCAGGTTTCCCAGCCTTCGGAACTGTGAGGAATAAAGTTCTATTCTAAATAAATTACCCAGTTTCAGGTAGCCTGTTGTGTCAGCACAAAACAAACTAAGATAGCTAGTGTTTTAGTCCCAAGTGCAAAAAATGTGGAGTAGACAGGAAGCACCAGAAAAATAGAAAATTAGCCAAGCATAGTGGTAGGTGCCTATAGTGCCAGTTATATGGGAGGCTGAGGCAGGAGGATCATTCAAAGCCAGGAGTTTGAGGTTTCAGTGAGCTATGATGATACCACTGCATTCTAGCCAGGGTGAAAGTGAGATATTCTCTCAAAAAACAAAAAATAAAGTGCCAAGAGAACCTGAAGTTTTGAATAAAAGGTGAACTCAATAAGCTTTTCTCTGTCAAGCAATAAATAGAAGGAAGGAAATTGTCCTATTTTTAACTAGAAGCAGGAATTTCAAGGTTGAAAATATCTGATAATAATGGAATTCCAAATCACCTTCTATTCACCAAAATATTCCCTAGTTGTTTTTGTATGGGACAAGTTTGAACAAATGAATGAATAAAATTAAACCAAATAAAATGTTTTAATTATAGAGAATTTTATAATATACCCATCTTGAGTCAGGTTTTGAAAGTTAACGTGGCCACTTCCTTTCACCCCAAGGTGAGTATGACAGTGAAGACTTTTAAACTAAGGTGCTACCTCTGCCATTACCACAACCATTACCATAACTTTCTAGCCCCCTAGGCCAGACTATGGCAAATTCTCAGTAAACATTTACCAGAACCACAGAGATCACGATCTAAACTTGAACTTAGCCACATGGTTTCATACAGTGTTCAGTAGTCATCTGTTCAAGGAATAACTTTATTTAAGCATACACTGTGTCTTCTCACTTACAAGACACAAGGAAATGTGACTTAGTGATCAAGTGACAGGGCCTTTCAGAAGTAAAGCCAAGGCTGGAGCCCAGTACCCAGCTCTGCTGCCATGCTCCCCACCAGTGGCTCCACCACCCACTCAAGGTGTGAAACACAAACTTAAGTCTCCACCTGCTCTTTCTAGAACCATATATGGCTCCTAACTGATGTTGTATAAACACAGAGTTATCTTAAGAGTGGAGACTCATAATGATCTCACCAAAATGCAATATCCTAACTGATGTAAGTGTAAAACTTGATCCCTTAAACACATTAATAAGAATGGGGAACTTGAAAAAAGACATTATAAACCAAATAAAAATGTGATAGCTACCAGATGCATTTTCTGTCGAAGATGACAAAAGTACGTGAATAAGAAATATGGTAATCTCTCAATTATCATGATAAAGATTATAATTAGTATTTTGTTATCCTTGGAAAACACCTCATTGCACCACTGCAGAATGGCTCTCAGCTAAGCCATTCTGTAGTAGATACTGAGGGAGTGCTGCTTTATCTTAAGCATGTAGCCCTGCTCTCCCACATTTTACGCAGTATATTCTAACCCTAAAAAAAATCAAGTTTTTTAAATTGTTATTGACCATCTCATTTCTAAACTGAGTAGCTAGAATTTGATTACATATTTCTGCTCTGTGCCATTCATGGGGTCTTTTGATTCTGAGTTCTGTAATGAACTTGATAAAAAGAGATAAAAGGCTTCATCAGGAAGTGAAAGTGACAGGCTCTTTCATAACATGTGGGTTCGGACTAAATGTGGAGAGCTATCTCTAACATCTGCACCACACACGGTAAAGGTAAAGGGGCTCCCAAAAGTTAAATAGGGTCTTCAGTGACTGAATAAAGTGTTTGAACTGGATGCATTACACAGTAATGACTTGCTGTAGGTACTGGAGCTGGGTAGAACTATAATGGAAGGAGGAGGTCAGAGAGAACAGTTTTAACCATGCCTATAATGGAATATACGGGAGAAGTGGAGTTTGAAAGAGGTATTAGGAGGGCAATTTAGTCATCCAAGCATGAGGTAATGATGACCTACAGAGGGCATTGACAATGGAAATGAAGTGCTTATTCAGGAAAAAAATATATACAGACAGAGTCTCACTCTATCACCCTAGGTAGAGTGCTATGGAGTCACAGCTCACAGCAACCTCCAGCTCTTGGGCTTAGGCGATTCTCTTGCCTCAGCCTCCCGAGTAGCTGGGACTACAGGCGCCCGCCACAGCGCCCGGCTATTTTTTTGTTTTGCAGTTCTGCCGGGGCCCGGTTTGAACCCACCATGCTCGGTATATGGGGCTGGTGCCCTACTCGCTGAGCCACAGGCACCGCCCAATTCAGGAAAATATTTTAAAAGCACAAATTACTGGCCAAAAGGATCAAAGGAAAGAGTTAAGCAAAAGTTCTGCTTGTCCACCTCAGAAACTAGAATCACAATAGAAATGCAAGCAGAAATGTGACAGTGAGTAGGAAAAACAGGCCTGGTGAGGAGGTGATACCTTGGCTGAAGTCCCTGTCCCCCACTGCAGGCCCCAAGCTAAAGATCAAGACTAGATTTAAGAAACTGAGTCACATTTTTTTCTGAGCCTTGTGAAGGGAAATCCTGAATTCCATTTTCTCTAAAAAAGAGCATCCTGAGAGCACTCAGAAAGGTTTAGCAGATTCCTTTCTCCTGTCCCAGGTGAGATTCCCTCCTGCAATGGACAGCAAGAAACAATAGTATCTACAACCAATAATCATCTTGGGAGAAATTTACAATGTTACTTCTTTTGTCCATAATTCCAGGAAGAGAAGAGAAGAATGACCAAATGGTAAAGCAATCTCCTCAACACCAGAACGTTATGCCCAGACTGCCTGTTGTGTTCATAGTTCCCAACCCTCATTGTCAGCTCTATTCCCCTTATCATGTGCCTCACATAAATGCATCACTATCCAGCAGCAGTCTGGATCAGCATCTAGAACTTAGAATCCATGAAACATACAACAAAATGCTCAAGATACACCTCCTGCAAGAAAACGGATCATTGAAAGTGCTGGTATTTCTCTCCGGCTGAGCAAAAGTGGAGCATGGTGATGAACAGATGCCAAGACCACAGAGTAATTCAGTTGGGTACAACATGAAGAAAAGGCCAAAGATCATTTATTGAACTGCAATCTTGATACCACAGTATCTGTTGGAAGGTCTTACAATAAAACCCTAGTGGAAACATTACTGTGGCAGAAATGATATCTGAAGATCACCAATACCCAGTAACGAAATGGTGTGCTGTCAGGAGAGTGATATCCATAGGACAGCGACATTCTTCTAGGTGAACTTCCAAATAACTAGGGAGCTATTGAGTAAATGGCACAATAGGACCAGGCAAGTAAATGCTCTGTGATAACTTTCTGCAAACCTAGCACACCAATATCCTGCTTAGATACAAGACATCAAGACAACTTCCCTTCCTATTGATAAGGAAGTGTGTTAACAATCCTGTGCCTGAAGCACCAACTTGCCTTATAGCCTTAAACATCATCCTCTTTCTGCCACCCTATCTCTTGTCCATATGGGATCATTTAATACTTCATGTACATGCCCCATGTTTTCCCCTTCTGTAACTCTGTTTACATTACCCTTCTATCTTAAACTCACTCTCCATTCCTTCCATCTGTGATAAAATCCTATTTATCTTTAATTCCAGACTTTCACCTTCTCCCTGATAATAATCTCTTCTACAGTACAGCCTCATGTCTGACCACCTCCTCCCTAAGTAGGCCTGATTTTCATAGACGGACATACACTGCATGTACATATCAATACGGTAGACCTTCTGTGACCTCTGTATGTTGACCAGTTTGTTACAGTCCCTTGGGTGGTCAACTTACAGTACCTTGGGTTCTACTGTATTTTGTGATTCCCATAATATTTCTTTCATATCTTATAAATTTTTGTTTTATATTATAGCTATTTATTCTCTCAACTTATCTCTCCTACTGGACTCCATGACAAGAAGAAAAATTAGTTTAATCAAACATGTCATTTCAAATGCTAATTTTTTTGATAATTGGGCCCCATGCTGAATTTTTTTCCTTTCTCTTTTCTATGTTCTTTTACATTTATTTCTAAATCTTTTATTCTCTCCTTCCTTTTAGTTCCCCATTACATGACTCCCTTCCAACTTAAATAGCTATTCTTAGCTGGGGTGTATCATATCAAAACCTGACTTCCAAAGTGTTCCAAAATGAGGAAGTGTTCCTCATTTCTTCCTAATTCAAGCAGGCAAGTCTCTTCAATGCATTTCAGTCAGGGTAGGATAGCTGATGACGTGGACTGTATAACACAGTAGTCTCGGCCGCATAAACTGGCCTAATTCTGGGACTCATCCTGCCTCAGCAGGCTGCTGCCCTGCTGTGCTCTAGTGGCTGGTCAGGGCACTGCTTTGTCATGTCCTGGGATTTCCTGGTAATTTGTCACTTCCTGAGGATATTCTGACCCATAACTACCTACCAGACTTGACCTCTCTCTTGCCTTCAACATAGCCTCTGGACTTCCTGACTAATTTCGACCCTTCATTCATTCTCCTCTAATCTGCAGTTCTTAGGCACTTCTTCTATCCTAAGCTACTTATCAGCTAACCCCCTCCTCTGCCTTGTTTTCTGGCTTCTTCATAGCCCCATCCCATTGGGTCCATGGCTCTTGTCTCATCTGTTCTCTCTTTACCTCCTTAGTTCTCTCTGAATCCACATCTATATCATTTTGTCATTTCAGTCAAAACCAAAGGCCTGAGTTGTAACAGGCCTGGTTTTGAGTTGTAACATTTTCCACACTTTCTATTTCTGTGACTTTCTCCATGGTATGGGTTAAATTGTGTCCCGAGAAAAGATACACTGAAGTCTCATTTCCTAGTACCTCAAAATGTGACCTTATTTGGAAATAGAGCCATTGCAGATGTAATTAGTTAAGCTGAGGTCATATGGAGTAGGGTGAGCCTTCAAAGCAGTATGACTGGTACCCTTATAAAAAGGGACAACTGGACACAGACACATGCTCAAGGAGAGCAGTGGATGAAGATGGAGGCAGAGATGGGAGTGCTGCACGTACAAGCCAGGGGCCTCTAAGGATCGCCAGCTGCTGGGGCAGAGACATGAGCAGATTCTTCCCCCGAGCTCTCAAAAAAGTCCATCCTGTCAACACCTCGATTTTGGACTTCAGAACTCCAGAACTATAATGAAATAAATTTCTATTGCTTTATGCCACTCCATTTGTAATATTTTGCTGTGGCTGCACATAAACCTTTCCTCTAGCCACACTCTCATCTTCCCTTTTTCTACTTCACAGGGCCTAATTAAGTTCCATGTACCAGCATCAAGAGTCTTCTTCTCTGGTTCAGAATGGTCTCTTGCATTTCTGAGCTCTTATTTCTATTTATAAACGAGAACTCTCAATGGTTGAAATGGTTAATCCAATATTATAATTACCCTCAGGCCATAAGATCTGCACACATCCGTTCCCTCTTACATGCCTTTTCCTTTATGACCTCATCTCCTTAATTCCCTTCTCTTGCACTCTTCCAGCCATACTGGGGTCCTTGCTCTTCCATCAGTACACTCCAGGCATACGCCTGCCAGTGTGACCCACCCAACAATAAAGTGCTCATGGAAAGGGAGTAAATTGAATCATATCAGAATTTGGGCTGCAAAACACCAAACCTCTGGATATGTCCATTGGGATTTCATTCCTCATTTATTTTTCTGTCTCACTGACTTTGGTGTAATTGAGAAAACCAAGATGAAGGTAACAATGCCTCTTTCTTCCATGCTCACAGCTACCTCCACTTCATCCCATTATCCTAAACTGAGTAACCCAGTGGGGCAGATTTATCATCTAATAAGAAAGAAAAGTATCTTTTGGTAGACAGAACCTTTGACAACCAAAGTAGCAACTCTTTAGAACGTCACAGGCTACTGTAGCCCACTGGGAGTAGAATGGCTATGGAGACAAATGTGGGCGTACCACATTTCCAAGCACCACATGCAGTAAGTGCCCACGCTGTGGTCATTGCAAATCTGTTCATATTGGTGGACTTTACTCAGAAGGCTCATTCTGCTTCCATTCAGTTACCACTTTTATTCTCTCAGCAAGAAGGGACTGATACGGTGTGGGCAATGCACTTTATAATCAAGATACCCAGTTGGACTTTAGCTGGTGATCAAGAAACAACGGCCTCAAGTGAATACCCAGATACCTGCTCTACAGCAAGAACATAGGTTATGACAGAGCCCAAGAAAACTAATAATCATCTGGCCAGATAAAACACAAGTACATTTTTATTTATTTTTTTACATTTTTTTAAATCAACAAGGTATTAGGAAACTGAGGAAGTTTTTGTTTTAAATGAAGTAGATATTATAATAGAGCAAATAATATTTAAATCTCCTGAGCAACTGCTGAGGGGAGGTGCTCTCCAGGGAACAAGATGGGAGTTGACAGAGACAGCTTTGGGCCCTCCGAGTCCTGCTCAGTCTTCCCAGTTGGGAGACATCTCACCCTTAGTTTGATTATCATGCCCTACATAGAGATTATCACCCTTAGAGATTATCATGCCCTACATAGTCAAGGAATTTTTAAGAAATAACTTTGTATTAATTTTGAAATAATATTAACACACAACTAGACCTCCTCCTACATAAGCTATATTATTTAATTAAATATGAAAACATGACTTCAAAATTTTGAAAAGTATGTACTAAATCTTGCATGGGACACACTTACAAGAAAAACTTATTCATTGTTTATCTAAAATTCAAATTTGACTGGGTAACTTGGACTCTCCTTTGCTGATTGTGGCAATCCAAAGGAACTTTCTTCCTTCTCCCTGAAGCTGCATTGTTACATAAGCATGGATGCAGATTATTAAATTGCCTCAGGCCCTAGTGGCTGCAACACAAACTCGCTGAGAGCTTCTAATAGAAAACAAAGAAAAAAAAAGCAAAAAACCTATCTAATGGCATAAATTCTTAAATGAAAACAATCTATAACTCAAACCTTTGTCGGTTGCTGGTCAGGGATGCAGTTTATTCGTTCCAATTCATTTACCACTGGGCAGTCGGCAGAGCCAGGGGTGATAAGGGTACCAGTTGTCTTAGTTCCTGGTGTCCCAGTTGTTCCAGGAACAGGTGTAATAGTTTTCCCAGGGTCTGGTGTACCAGTTGTCCCAGGGTCTGGGGCTATCCCAGGGATAAACATAAGATGATCATTAGATACTTTTAATATCACAAAAATTCAATGTTTGTCAAAGCTTTCAATTATACTCTATGAACTCTGCTATTGATTGGGCTTCCCTCTGATGTCCTCAAAATTTGTGCATTATAAAACCTCATTTTGTTCTTGCTGACTACATTTACTTCTACATATATCTATATTATCTCCTTCTACCCCCAAGTCCCTCTCCTACAACATAGTATGTACAAGAGCAAGGACTTCACTATTACATCAGAAGCTCATGAAGGTGGAAAGCAGCCTTCTTCAGACTAGGGGTCAGCAGAGTATGGGCTTCAGTCCACTTAGGTCAAAGTCTGTTTTTTTAAATAAAATATTGCTGGAACACAACCGCACTTACTCCTTTGTTTATAGTTACAATGACAGCATTAAGTAGTTATGACAGAGTCTGTATGACCCATAAAATCTAAAATATTTGTGATCTGGCCCTCTGCAGACCTCTGCCTCCTTGGTCCATTACTTACACCCCCAGTAATTGGTGCACACAGAAAACATGTGCAATGTAAGCACCACCCTATCACATAACCTCAGCTCTCTTTGCTTAATCAACACAGCTCCTTTGACAAAGAACCTTCGGAGCAAGGACATTCTTCTGTAAATACATAAAGTTCCATATGACAAAATATGTAAAGGGACCCATCAGTCTTAGAAACTGCCAGCTAGAACCTACCCACCAGCTGGAGAACTTTGATCTCAGATTTAAAGATCAGAAAAAAAAGTCACTGTAATTGCATTTTAAAATAAGGAAGTAAGCTTTCTTTAAGGTACTCTGAGATATATAAATAATGACATTAAGACAAAACAATAGAGTTTTAAATTGATTTTCTTTTCTTTGGGGTTTCCAGTCAACAGTGGCATAGTAAACAACCTCTGTATTTGTACCAGTTCCCATATAACAGTTTCAGTTTTATCTTCAAGATCACATAAATTTAAGAGTTGAACAAGCTTTGTGGTTATTTAATCTAACTTTCTCAAAAAGTAGAAATCGCTATGGCTGGAGATGAGCTAGGAGAGGCCAATAAGCTTGTCCTTTAGCCACAGGCTGACCCTTGACAGTATAATCCATCTAAGAAGTTGCTCCTAGATGATTCAGATCAGACACCATGGGTAACTCAGCACCATCCAGCCCCTCTTTGGGGAAAAATCAATTCAATAAACTTTCAATGAAATAGGTCATTTCTTAAAAGAGCTAAACTTTGGCCTAAAATATGCTGTAAGTGTTTAATTTTTAATTGTTGTGGATATTTAACAGTTGTATATTTAGGTGATACATGCAATGTTTTGATACAGGCATACAATGTGCATTAATTTATCAAATTGGGGTAATTGGGGCATCCATCACCTCAAGCATTTAGCCTTTCTTTGTGTTAAGAGCATTCTAATTCCACTTTTTTATTTATTTTAAAGTATACCATAACTTATCACTGACTATAGTCACTTTGTTGAACTATCAAATATTGTTCATTCTATTTAATGTTTTTATTGACTATATACTTACTTGATTATTTTGCATAAGAAGATTGTTAATTACCATTATAAACAGTAGTAGAATAAATTCAGCAAATATTTTTAGTGTTAATTGTGGAAACCTGCAATGTGTTAACTAAATTGAGAAATGAAAGTGTCAGAATTTATACCTACAAGGTATACTGACTGAGCTGCCCAAAACACATAGAACACACACACATTTCCAGCACACACACCAATAAACGTGAAAACATCACTTCCTACCACTTGTGGGGATTTTTCTCTGATGAGAGAAATATAGGAAATTGCACATGAACTTTATGGCCACCCTGTATATGCAGGAAAAGCCTCAGAGTTACTTGTTACCTTTGGATTTTGTAGAATCTTTGGCTAAAATCACAATTAGAGAAACAGCAATGATAAACAACACAAGCAGAAGAACACTGAGGACAATCTCCAAAGTAGTAAACTTCTTTCTTGCCATCTATTAAAAAAAAAAAAAAAAAATTTTTGGTTTGAATTTTATTTAATATATAGCTAGTAAAGTTTGTAATGGACAAGCTCACAATGACTAAAATGCCCATGTCCTCTTATGTAAATTAAAAAACTCACAACCCATGGCCAATCCCATGTTGTCTTTATTCCTAGTCACTTCTCGCCTTAACCCAGAATTATTTTAAAGCAATTCTTGGATTTCATATCTTTTAATTTAAAAATATTTAAGTATATTTCTCTAAAAGATAAGAAATTTTACAAAGGACAAGCAAAATACTATTATCACACCTAAAATACTTTTTGTCATCAAACATCTAGTCAATGTTGACATTTCCCTCATTATCTGATAAACGTTCGATAGTTTATTCTACTCTCCTGAGGCTGCAAATAGGATTTATAAATTGTAATTCCTTTCCATTTTCTCTCAGGCTCTAAATCATGATTCCCTAACTTAGGACTTCTTTTATATTTCCTGAAAGCCTCATTCTTTATCCTATGGCCATTACCTCACCCATTCTCTTCCATCCCAAGACTTCTCCAGTCCTTTGTCCAAAGATTAGATGAATAAGAGGGTTTCTCATACCTTGATAAGACATTGCTTTGAACCAACATAATGCCCTCTGACTATGCAAAAGAAAATGACACTGTGAGGCCTACCTTCTCTGCAACAAGGATATTGCTTTTTCTTTTTCCTAGAATAAAGTTACCCCAACTCTTGTTTTTTTACCTGGACTCTAATATTTCACACTCCCAAGGGCCTTATAAGAAACACCATATTAAACTGTGTCACAAAATCTCACAAAGATAAATAACCTCTCATATCTAATAGAACTGAACTAATAAGGCCAAGAGTAACTCTATGTTCACTAACAAGGAGAGAAGTTGCCAGAATGCTTATCCATGTGATCATGTCTCTTTCTCTGTGGTGGTTGCTCAGAGTTGCAGGATGCTCTTCATCCTAACATTTTAAAATTTTCCAAGTGTTTATTAACACATTATTAGACAATATGAAGAAACACCCACACATTGCTATTTAATCCATAAACACCATATGTTCAATGGAGGCTTGGCAAATACTATAAAAATTACTCACACCCATAACCCAGCAATTCCATTTATATAAGTTTATCTCATAAACCTGCCTGGACATTTGGGGATCAATTTATAAATAGATAAAATTATATGCAATGCTGTGATAAAATTTTTTTATCACAGCATTACACATATAGCAAAAAATTGAGGACACTACAGATCACTACAGAGGAGATGTTGAATAAATATTTGAAATTAAATAAAATTCAAAATAATTTAAGCTCACAATATGGCCATTTATTAAAAGTTCAAAAATTCTTTGATACTCCTACCTTCAAGAAGGGGAACCATGCCCTCATCCCCCTCGGAGGGTGGGCTGGACTTAGTGGTTCATTTTGAGCATATAGACTATGGTGTTTGACTTCCAAGACTAGGTTATAAAAGATTTCACAGACTCTTCCTTGCTCTTTCTTGTGGATCATTTTTTAAAGAAACCAACTGCCATGTCATTATAACACTCAAGCAGATCTATGGAAATTCTCATAGGTGGCACAGAACTGAGGCCTTCTGCCAATGACTGTGTGAAAGAGCCATCTTGAAGGCACCCCTCCATCTCCAGCCAAGTCACCACATGACTGTGGTCCTGAACAATTCCTTCACTGGAGTCGCATAAAGAGACCCTTAGCCACCATCACCCAACTAACCCCCTGTCATATTTCTGACCCACAGAAACTGGATGATGATACATTTGCTGTTTCAAGCTACAAACCTTGGGGGTATTTTATTACCCAGCAATAGATAATTAACACACAGGTAAATATGACTTTTAAATAAAATATCATTGGCACTTTTTTAAATCTCCTTGCTTCTTATCCAAAATCCTTTTGCTTCATATATTCAAAATGATTACTTACTTTATGGAAAAATACTGTTTTCTAGCTATACAAGATAAATGTTTCTTTCCTTCAATATTAAGCAAACCAAATATCTCTCTACCATTACCTGACTGACCTTACTCCTGCATGATAGGGACCTTGATGGTGAAGCTTATCATCTCAATTAGAAATGCAACTAAAAAAAACTAAGATCAAGGCTTGGTACCTGTAGCACAGTGGTTATAGCGCCAGCCACATACCCTAAAGGTGGCGGGTTAAAACCAGCCCTAGCCAGCTAAACAACAATAACAACTGCAACAAAAAATAGCCAGGCATTGTGGTGGGCACCTGTTATCCCAGCTACCTGGAGGCTGAGGCAAAAGAATCACTTCAGCCCAAGAATTTGAGGTTGCTGTGAGCTGTGACACCATGGCACTCTACCAAGGGCCACATAGTGAAACTCTGTCTCAAAAAAAATAAATAAAAATAAAAAAAATAAGACCAAGAAAAATGACAAAAGGCAAATAAAAAAAGGAAGTAATTTAGTGCTAAAAGTGTTGCTTTTAAAAGAAAATATGTCTTTAAAAGACTATTTGGCAGTCTGTCACCAATGTTTAAATATTCTTTTCTATATAATAAGCATATAATCGTGAAATTTTAATGCCAATGATAATAATATTTAGCAATAATTGAACAAATGTGCTAATAGGTTTCCATAATTTTTTGAGTGCAATTCTCATAACAATCCCAAGTTAGTACTATTCCTACTTTCAGATGAACAAAATAAGCTTCAGAAAGGTCAAATGACCTGCCCGATGTCTTACAAGGAACAAAGCCACAATTTGAACACCTGCTTTTTGGACTCCACAGTCATTACTCTCTATTCTGTGCCATAATGTCCCACAGTATAAATCAGTTCAGGCTTTGTGTGAGATTACAGATTTCTAAAATAATATGGGGCTCATTAACCAAGTATGTGGAATGTACACAGTACTAAACTAAGCACCTATATGCATTAATTTCATTTAGTCCTCACATCCACCTTGGAGTAAGAATTATTATCCTGACTTTACAAATGAATTAAGTGAGCCATAGAGAGGCTAGGTTGTCCAAGGTCCAGACCTCACCAATAGCATGGCCAGGCTCTAAATCTGGCTATCTGAATCCAAAGCCATTGCTCTAAATGCCAATGTCAGACCAGCTCCTACAAAGCAATGCCAATGCAGAAAACACACATATCCATGAACAAAGGTTTATGTATTAACAGAGGTACCTCTACCCTTTCAAAGACAACCATGAGGTTAAAGGCTTACAGAAACAAAAGGAAACAAAAATTCTGTACCATTTCAGTCTACATAGTAACTGGGGTATTTTTTTTTTGTAATAATTTTATTGAATCATAATTATGTACATTGGGTATTTTTAAGAGTTTTGAAAGCATCTGTAGTATCCATTCACATTAAGTTTATGGCCACAGCACTGTTGTAAATTCTCTGTGAGGAGAAGAAGAAGGGACTACTGATGTCCCTCATTTCTTGTATTTATTCAGTACCAACTATCACATCTATGTCCTTGGAGGAAAGAGAAGTTTTATGGCAACTTATTTATCCATTCATGGATGATTTATTGCTCTTAGAACATGCCAAGGGTTCTTCCAGGAGCTGGCTATACAGCAATGAAAAGAACAGATAAAAATCCCTGCCCTCATGGTACTTATGTTCTTTTGGGGAAAAAATAAACAAAATAAATGAAAATACAATAGGTAGACTATATAGTACTTTGGAGAAAAATAAAGTGGGGATAAGGATGAGGAATGCTAGAGTGAATATGGCAATTTTAGTTAGGTTGGTCAGGGAAATTCTTACTAAAAGCTAAGTATTACTATATCTAAATCATGCTGTTTCAATAGTAATTATTTTCTTCTTGAGTGATCTAGTTATATGAATACTTGTCAAAGCTCAAAGTTTTTTAGGCAAAGCCAACAGATATACGACGTTGGGACCCAAATTATTAAAATGGATTTCTAAATTAATTTGGAACTAGTAATAGATGCCTCAGTTTGCTCACTAGGACTGATTCTCTGCTTACTACTCCTTAATCACAACTCCATCTTCTTTTATTATAGAAGGAATGTTTCAAAATGCTCTAATCTTATTTCTAAATTCTAATTTTTTCCCCTCACTTCTCACACCTCATTTTCAGAATCAGAAAGAATTTCGTCCTGATACCTCTCCCCAAATATTAAATAATTCATCACATTTCACATAAAAACATGCATAAACACACAGGCTTTTACATCTAGCTTTGGACCAGAGGAATACATACTCATGTATACACAGACACACACACACAAAGAAAAAAGATAAATGAGTTGAATTTTTGCTTTGTATGTACACTTGTATTTTTTTTATTTGTTCTTGATATGGTTAATTTGTTTTTAACAAATTAACGAGGGCATTTTGCCAAAATGAGATCAACCCAAATTCACACACACTTGCCCGCTCACATCTGTAGCCATAATGAACACAGAACATGTATCTCACAAACATACCTCACTTCCTCCTGCAGCTGCTCCCACTCCCGGGAAGGATGGCTAAGTAATAAACTAAACACAGAGGAGCACAGTCCACAGAGAGCAGCCCAAGCCCTTGAAACTTTACACGCCTCTCAAGAAAATGTTAATGACTTTTAAATGCAAATGAATGCCCAGCTTTCATCCCCAGATCAGATTTGTTGGTTAATTAGTATCTTAGTCTTCCTGTAAGGAGGACATCCCTAAGTCTTTGCAGGAGGAAACCAGAGCCCCTAGACTGCTCTATCCCTTCCCAGAACTGCAGGTTTATTCAGTAGTGAGGACAAGCAATGTATCTGGAAAGAGAACAGAGAAATGACTTAATGCATAAATGAAAAAGAGCAAAAAATAAATTACCTCAGTATCCCATAAGAGCCCTGATTTCTCCTGGTGTCTCCTAATCTCTCAGGAACCCAATGATACTTAATAGCACAATCTGCACATCTATGGTTGAAGATAATTGCTTTGAAAATGGTTTTTTTTCTTCTTAGTCATCGTGTTAAGACATTTACATTCTACACCTAGTAAATTTCATATGTACTCTTGTAAGATACACTGCACTGTAGGTGTGGTCCCACCAATTACTCTCCCTCAACCCATCCTCCCTCCCCTCCCCTTCCTCTCCCCTTTCTCCTTCTTCTTGAGCTATAATTGGGTTATAGCTTTCATA
>CAUYON010043031.1:0-51242 GCA_963573935.1 Arctocebus calabarensis | reverse complement strand
TTGACCAGCCCTCCACCAAGGTACTGGTGCGGTGACTGCAGCCTGTACAATTCAAGAGTTCCAGTCCAGTTGTAAATGCAGTCAGTCTGGATTGTGGATGAGTTGGAGTTCTAGACTTCCAATCCTGGGCAGGGAGTGAACAGCTTCCCTTCTAAACAGTTGTCCATCCAGAGCTCCTGGGAGATGCTGGTTTTCTTTCCTTGCTTCTTTCCATCACCTTGTGGTTCTGAGGTCACCGGGGAAGCAGAGCCTTACAGCACACGTGGACCTCCAGGGAGCCTTTCTAGGAACATTGCAGGGTGCGTGGACTGCACCATCATGACAGCTGTTCTTAAAGCTGCTCCAGGTCACCATCCAGACTCTACGATGCCTGTGGCTAGGCTAGAGTCTAGCACCAGAGCTTTCTTTGCAGGCTTACACAGTATTGCTTTAGGGTCTGCAAAACCCTGATTAGAGAAAACACTACTCATGCCAATGCCTGAGGGCTCACAGAAAGCTCTGGCGGAAGTCCCTGCAGCAGGGTGTACTGAGCAGCTCAGATGAGAATGTCCCCGAGGATGTGTCCGAGACAATTGCTGACCAAAAGGCGAAGACAGGGAGAGCTTCAGGAGAGGCAGAGAGTGTCTATCAGAGATAAGTGTGGACTCACCCTCCAAGACGTGACACAGTGACCATCAGCAGTGGCTCCTTGTCAGAGTGTATCTGGATCTGAGAAAGCCCAGGAAAAGAGCAGGAGGCAGAGGAAGGACTCTGGCCCACTGTCCTGCCTGGGTATTTATCCTCGTTAACCCTGCTGCAGCCACAGTGTCTCCTGAGTCCAACCCAAGGCTCTGGGGCCTCGGGAGGTCACCAGGTCAGCGAATACTCATCAACAGACAGATCCTGCTGCTTGTCTTATTACAGACACATTTGGGGGCCTGGCCCCTGCTGGCCAGCCCCGAACATTCTCCCTCAGAAGGCACAGGACAATAAACCGAGACGGATGGCCTGTTGGGAAGTGCTACTGTCTCCCCTCTGGTGGCCTCTCCCCAGCAGTGCCCCTCACTGAAACTGTAGCACAGAGTGAGTGGCCTCCAACAGGCCATTGGGCTCCAGGAACCGAGGTGACTCCTTTCCTTCCCCTCCCCCCCAAAAGGGGCAGGGTGGACAAAGGGAAAACACTGCCGGGTGGGGGTGGCCGGCCTCCAGCTTCACACTAGCTTGGGGCAGGGGCTGGATGAATGGCACAGAGTTAGCAGATATGCTTCTGGTTAGGACTCTGCCCATGTGCTTCCCTAATGAGGCACTCCAGATTCCACAGGCCTCCTGCAGGGCCAAACAGCTGGGTGGGAGACAGAGCAGGGAGCACTGGCACACCCGTCTTTGCCTTGGGGTCAGGGGTGCTGACCGTGTAAAATGAAGAAGGTTTGAACACTAAGCCAGGGGAAGACTGCTGGCTACTGCATATGGCAACTTCACGGGCTGAATTATGTCTCCTATAATTCACATGTTGACATCCTAACCTCCAGGACCTCAGAACATGACTGTATATGACAGATATGACATGGTCTCCACAGGTAAAGAACCAGTTAAGTTAAAATTGATTAGGTCGGGCTCATCCAATCTGACAGCTGTCCTAAGAAGAAGAGGGGATCGGGACACCGACTCACATAGAGAGAACATGTGAGACCATGTCTGCAAGCCAAAGAGAGAGGTCTTTGGAGAAAGCCACCCTGCTGCCACCGCAGCCTCAAGTGGCCTCCAGGATCATGAGAAAATAAACGTCTGTTGCTAAGACCCCTAATCTCTGAAACCATGACGTGGCAGCCCTGGAAGGCAAGCATGAAGGTCCAAGCCATGCTGGGGAAGGCTAGCCTTTGTATGCAGGGATGCTGCTCTGTGCTGCCTCAGCAGCAGCACACGTGCGCTTTGCCACAGGCCTGCAGGTCTGACAGGTCTCAGCCTCTTTTCCAAAACCACCGGGGGCAAATATACTGGGACTCCGGAATTCCTCAGATTTCTGAAAAGGTCGCTCACGCATATATATCACATATTATCTCAGCGTAGCACCCACAGTTAGACACATGAACGCTCCTGAAATGAAACAGGCATGTGTGCCTAGACATCGACAGGTACGTATTTGCACGGAGGGGTACACAGAGAATATTTGTAACTTCATGTTTGTTCAGGTCAGATTTTGCCACTGAATTGGTGAGTGCTAAGTGGATAAATACTTGTTTGGGTTGGAAGATTTCAGAAATATGCATAGGGCATTATAGGCTTGCCTAATCTGCCCATCCCCACCTTCTAAACAAAACTTTCAAGGAAGAAGAAACCAAGATGCAGGGGTGAAGCAGCTCGTGGGAGGCCGGCTGGGCACTTAACTCCATCGCCTAATGCTGAGGTCTGTATCTTTCGATGTGAATCCAGAGGTCTCCCTGCAGGGCTTGTTCACCAGTAGCTCCTTGCAGACGCCACCTCCCACCTACACATCACCCGCATGCTTCGTGCTTCATCTGCACCTTGCCACCCTCCTGGCCCCACCTGGAGCACTTGGCGGCTGTCAGTAGATGTCACCTTCCAGCCCACTTCCGTGACCTCTCTGACTCTCATAATTTCAGAACTGAAAATGATGTTGAAGATCATCAACAGCTTGGTAGCCTGCTAACTTTTTTAAAGGGATGCAAGCGGCAGTGATGCTAGGCAGCTTCTGGGAAATCTTCTCAAATGGAGAGATTCCCCTTCTGACCCTGCCTTCATGTGAGTGAGGACAGACCCCCAGGGCTCATGCAAGGGAATGGGGTCCCTGGATGGCAATCTGCACCACTACGCCCACACTCTGGGACACACGTTGTCAGGCCCCTTTGTTACAACAACTGTGCCACTAACTGACACGAGAAGTTCCACGTGGGTGTGACGACCTCAAGGACAGTGGCAGCAGGAAGCCAGTGGCTCCCACCCAGATGCACTTACCTCACTTCCTGACCCATTTTCTACTCGCCCTGCCCTAAAGCCCCATCTCAGCTCAGGGGCTCTGTCCTAATTATAACAGTGTCATGGAAAAATATCAAGAGGAATGCATTGGGAGTGCGCTGGGCTAGAATAAAAGCAGGGAGTTCTGCTCTTGATTGTTGGCCAAAACATGACATCAGCTTCAGTGAGACTCATGAGCTTGTGGAAAATCAACCACTGAACCAAGAGCCCAAGAAGGCGCTAGGTCACTGAAAAGCATATGCCTGATACCAGGCTTACTGATAAGGGTGATCCCAGCCAATTGGAGCAGTCGGTCCCACAGCACGAGGGGTGGACCAGCGGCCCACAGCCTGCACATCTGGTTCAAATAATGCTACCTCCTGCCATCACCGCTTCACCTTCTCCTCCACAGGCCTTTCTCCATGGAGTGCTAAGCAGATGTGAGCTTTCCCTGCCATGGTGGGGGTGGGAGTACTGGGCAATCTCAGATTTTCAGTTTACTCATTCATCAACAAATATTAATTGAGTGCTTACTAAGTCCCAGGCACTGTGCTTGATAGGACAATCAAGGCTCCTTTTCTCATGGAACTCACATATTCATGGCAGAAGACACATAACAAGTGAGTAAGCAATACATGATGCAATGTCAGATAATACTCAGTGCTAGGAACACATTAAAGTAGGATAATGTGGGTAAGGACGAGTCGAGGGTTGCTTTGAGCGGCCAAATAAGGCCTCTTTAGGGGGGCTGACATACAAACTGGAGCCAGCACCATGAGTTACAGCCACCCGTGTAAGGGAAGAGCAAGTGCCAATGTCCTGGGACTGTCAAGCTCATGTGTCTGGAGCATAGGACATTTGAGGGGGCAGACGATGAGCGGAGGTCAGAACAGTAGACACACAGGGCCCTGCTGACTCTGACGTGGCCTTTAGATTTTATTTTAAGCTCAATATGAAGCCATGGGAGGACTTTAAACAGGAGAGGGATGTGGCCTGATTTGCATTTTAAAAAGATCACCCAGCTGCTGTGTGAAGAATGTCTTTTAAAAGCACAAAAATAGAAATAGGAAGACCAGTTAGGAGGGTATAGCAGTAATCCTGGCAAGAGGTAATAACTATTATTATCCCCATTTCACAGAGGCCTAGAGAGGATGTGATTTATGCAAATATACACAACAGATAATAATAATGCTTTACTTTTATTTGCATAGTGATTTCAATTTGAAAAGCCTTTTTACCTCACTTCATTCAAACTTCAGGACAACCCTGGGATGAATTATCATGGCTGAAGTGAGGCCCCAAGAAATTGGTACCTGGACGGATCACAGAAGGGTTGGTGCCAGCAGTCTGGCTTAATTCTAGGTCTCCTTGCCACCAACCTTGAGCTCTTCCTCTCCCCTCTCCGTGTCCTCTGTCTGCTTCCCCAGATTATAAGCAGTGAACAGAAACCAAGGCACCAATCTTCCAAACTCCTCCTGGCCGTTAGCCTGTGGGGCTCCGGGAGAGGTCAAGCCCTGTGGGATGCGAGCTCTGCTCTGGTTCCCGCAAAAGCGAGAGAACAAAGGAAACAAGACACACCTCAGCTCCAGGTGCTTAAAATCTAGTTGGAAAAATTGGGAGGCCTTCATAAATAATTTAAGAGTATTCTACAAATTGAAAACCATAGTCAATTACAAAAGCTTTAGGAAGAACCCAGATTCTGTCCTTCGGGAAACAGTCCTGAATTCCATCAACGATGGTAGCTGCTTAGCTTGAGCTAAATGGCCTTCGTGGTCCTTGAGGACCATTACTGGCTGTTACTAGGTCAGCAGTACAGCATCCTCTGAGAAACTGTGGGCTGGAGAATTCTTTGTCAAAGTGTCCTTGGTCTTCTATCGCTGCATAGCACAACATCCCCAAATTAGTGGCCATTTAATGTTTAATAACCATTTTTATCATCCTTGTTAATTTTGTGGATCAAGAATTTGGACAGGGCAGAGCTGAGCTGGCTTGACTCTGATTCGCCACGTGTGGGCCTCAGCTGAGAAGACTCAAATGTCCAGGAGTTAGAATTTCCTGACGCCCATGTGAGTGGCATTAGGGCTGGGGTAACTCGGAGGCTGAGCTTAGCTGAGTCATTTCCCGCTTGGTCTTTCCACAGGGCTGGGGCTCCTGGAAGCGTCATTGTCTCAAGCAGCTCAGAGTTCCACAAGTGAAAGTTTCAGAGACCACGACAGAAGCCACCTAGTTCTTTATAACCTACTGCTCAAGTCCCACAGCATCAATCGCAGCATGAGCTGCCCACCCTCAGAGAAGGGGCCAGAGGGCTTACCCTTTACTGGGAGGGACATGGGAAGTTTTCTAGTCACAGTTCAGAACCACCACTGTCCCCTGGATGGTGGACCCTGCCAGTAAGTCTTAATTAATATTGAATAAGGTGGCCATATTAGCATTGCTAGTGTGCAAAATAAAGGAAGAAATGACAAGGCCTTGTCAGGAGGGTGTTAATATAGATGTTTTTCTGAAAAGTTTATTCTAGTCAAGTTTTAAAGAATGCAAGAAAAATGTTGATTTCAAATGAATGCTGCTAATTATAAATGGACCTACTCTTCTCATTTAAATCAAGTCCAGCAGGATGTACATTTGGAAATACTTAGTGAGAATTAATAGAGATGTTACATGCTTGAGATAAAAATAGGGAGAGTGCTGGATTGCGAAAGGAGAAAAAAGTCAAGAGCCAGAGTAAGAAACAGTGGGGGAATGCGCTTGTGTCTGCTGAGTCTCCTGGTGGACTCCCAGACCATGGGCCAGCCAAGTCCCTGGTCGCAGGCACTGCGTGATTTCAGAGTCCAGCAAGAGCGGTTTCTTCTCCCACAGTTGACTATGATGCACGTGTGCACGTGGTAAAAGAAAAATCTGGATTGGTTTGAACCTCTTCCATTATTTTATAAAAGTACTTTTTTTTTTTTTTTTTGAGAGACAGAGTCTCACTTTATGGTCCTCAGTAGAGTGCTATGGCATCACAGCTCACAGCAACCTCCAACTCCTGGGCTTAGGCGATTCTCTTGCCTCAGCCTCCCGAGTAGCTGGGACCACAGACACCCGCCACAATGCCCGGCTATTTTTTTGTTGCAGTTTGGCTGGTGCCAGGTTTGAACCCATGACCCTTAGTATATAGGGCCAGGGCCCTACTCACTGAGCCACAGGCACTGCCCCTAAAACTGCTTTTTTGAGATACAGGACTCATGCCCTAAAAATCTACCCATTTAAAGTGTAAAATTAAACAATTGTTGGTATATTCACAGAGTTGTGCAGTCACTGGCATGATCCATCAATGATTTATTTTTATCAATGATTTTTGATTGTTGTTATCTCCCTGAAAAGGCATCCCATCCCATTAGCAGCCCCTTCCCTTGCTTATTCTGGACATTTCACAAAAATGGACATAAAGTGCTTCTTTGTGTCTGCCTCTGACACTTAGCATCATGTTCCCCAGGTTCATCCTGGGTTGCTACTTTCCTCCTTTTTATTAAAGAATATCATCCCATTGTATGGCTATCTCACATTTTGTCTATCCATTCATCAGTTGATGGACGTTTGGATTTTTTTTCACTTTTGGCTATTATGAATAATCCTGTTATGAACATTCATGTACAAAGTTTTTTGTAGACATATGTTTTCATTTCTCTTGCATATATTCCTGAGAGTGGAAAGCTGGGTCGGGTGTAACTCCATGTTTAACATTTTGAGGATCTGTCAAAGAGTTTTGCAAGGGACTGCACCATTTTACATTCCCATCAGCAGTGTATACAAGACCCAATTTCTCCACATCATTGTCAATACTTGCTACTGCCTGACTTTTTATGATAGCCATCCTATTGGGCGTGAAGTTGATGTCATTGTGGTTTTGATTTGCATCCCCTGATGATGACTGCTTATCGGCCATTCATATATCTTCTTTGCAGAATTGTCTACTCAAATCCTTTGTCCATTTTCAGTTGGGTTATATGTCTTTTTATTATTGAGTTGCATGAGTTCTTTATATAGTCTGAATACAAATCCCTTATCAGGTATAGAATTTGCTAATATTGCCCCTTACTTTGCCTGTACAAAAAACAAAGTATATAAACTAAACATATGTACCTCCCCCCCATTTCTTGATACTATATCAAGTTCCCCCCCATTTCTTCATACTATTGTTTGCAGCACAAAAATTTTTAATTTCAACAAAGTTCAATTTATATATTTTTGTTGTTGTTGTTATTTGTGCTTTTGGTGTCATATGTAGCAAACCATTGCCTAACCCAAGGTTTCAAAGATTTAGTCTTATGGATTTTTTTCCTAGAGGTTGATGACTTTAGCTCTTACCTTTATGTCTATCACCATTTTGAGCCAACTTTTGTGCATGTTGTAAAGTACAGGGTCCAACTTTACTCTCTTTTTTTGTGAACATTCAGCTGCCAGCACATTTGTTGAAAAGTATGTATTTTTCTCCACTCAATTATCTTGGTACTTTTGTGGAAAATCAATTGACTATAAATGTAAGGATTTATTTCTGGAAAATTAATTTCATTTCATTGATCTGTATGTCATCCTTATTCTAGTACCACACAGCCTTGATGATTATAGTTTCATGGCGAGTTGTAAAGTCAGAAATTATGAGAACTTCAGCTTTATTCTGTTTCAAGATTGTTTCAGGTATCTGGGTTTTTAGAATTTATACATGAATTTTAGAACCAGCTTATCAATTTCTACAAAAAAATACTTGGAATTTGGCAGGAATTATGTTTTGTTTTTTTTCTTTGAGACAGAGCCTCAGGCTGTCACCCTGGATAGAGTGCCGTAGCATCACAGCTCACAGCAACCTCCAATTCCTGGGCTCAAGTGAGTCTCCTGCCTCCACCTCCCAAGTAGCTGGGACTACAGGCGCCTGCCACAACGCCCGGCCATTTTTTTTTTTTTTGGTTGCAGCCATCACTGTTGTTTGACGGGCCTGGGCTGGATTTGAACCCGCCAGCTCAGGTGTACGTGGCTGGCGCCCTAGCCGCTTGAGCCACAGGTGCCGAGCCAGGAATTATGTTAAACCTCTAGGTTAGCCAGGAATTATGTTAAACCTCTAGGTTAATTTGGGGAGACTGTAGGTTTAAGTCTTTCTATCTATGGCCTTGAGGAGTCTTTCTGTTTATTTAGGTCTTTAATTTATTGTAACAATATTTTGTAGTTTTTAGTATATATGTCTTGTATTTCTTTTGTTAAATTTATTCCTAAGAAATTTATTCTTTTTGATGTTATTGTAAATAAAATTTTTTTCTTAATGTTATTTTTTAAAATGGGACAAATAATAAATGTATATATTTATGGGGCATAATATGGTGTTTTGATATATTGATACAGCATGGAGTGATTGAATCAGACTAACACATCCGTCACTTCACAAGCTTATCATTTATTGGTGATGAGAACATTTGAAATTTACCCTTTCAGCAATTTTGAAATAAACATTATTATTAACTACAATCACCATGCTGTGCAATAGATCCCCAAAGGTCTTCCTATGTGACTAGAACTTCATGGCCTTTGACCACCAGCCTGTGATGACTACCATTCTCTTCTATTTCTATGAATACAATTTTTAGTTTCTTCATATAAGTGAGACCATGCAGTTCTGTTGTCCCGCGTCTGGCTTATTTCACTTAACATGATGTCCTCCAATCCACATTGTCACAAATGACAGCATTTCCTTCTTTTTTCCCCATTACAGAATTTGTTCTTTTTTTTATGATTTTTTAACTTCAGAATATTAGGAGGTACATATGTTTTGTTTATATACTTTGTTTTTTGTACAGATTGAGTCAAATTTATGAGTGTGCACCTTGGCAGTGTGCATGGTGCCCAGTAGGTGTGAACTGACCCCTCTGTGTCCTCCCCCAGCTTGATTTTCACTGAGATTTATTCCCATATGTGTATGTAAGTGTTGACTGATTAGTTCTAACTTGGTACTGAGCACATGTGTTTATTTCTCCATTCTTGAGATGTTTCACTTGGGAGAATGGTGTTCAGTTCATCCAGATTTTCCAAAAAGACACTAGATCAAGGTCAGCATTCTTTTTAGTGGCTGAGTAGTTCTCCATGGCATGCATATGTCACATTATATTAATCCATTCAAGTATTGGTGGGCACTTGGGGTCCATACCTTTGCTATTGTGAACTGTGCTGCTATAAACATTTGAGAGCACATGTCCTTTTTACAAAATGAACTTTTTTCCTTTGGTATGTACCCAGAAGTGAGATTATTGGATCAAATGGTAGGTAGGTATACTTTAACTTCTTTGAGGTATATCCATCCAGTTTTCCACAAGGTTGCACTGGGTTGCTGTTCCACCAATGGTGTATAAAGAGTTCTTGTCTCTCTGCATCCATACCAGCAGCATCCAAAATAACAGCATCTGTTGTTTTGGAACATTTTAATACCAGCCACACTCATTGGAGTTATGTGATATCACACTGTGGTTTTGATTTACATTTCCCTAATGATTAGCAATATCAAGCATTTTTTCATGAGTTTTTTGACCATTAGTATATTTTCATTTGAAAAGTTTCTGTTCATGTGTTTTGCTCACTTTTTAATGGGGCTGTTTGGTTATTTCTTGTTGATTTATTTCTGTTCTTTGTAGATTCTGGCTATCAGTCCTTTATCAGATGTACACCCATAGCATGTGAATATTTTCTCCTACTCTGTGTGTTGTTTATTTGCTCTTATACTTGTGTTCTTGGCTGTACAGAAGCTTTTTAATCTGATCAGGTCCCATTTATTTACTTTGGGATGCTGCTGGTATGCTTTTGGGGTCTTCTTTGTGAATTCTTGGGCTATACCAATAGCTATGCAAGGTTGCCCACTTTCACCACTTTTATTCAACATAGTGCTAGACGTTCTCATCAGAGCAATTAGGCAAGAAAGGAAATCAAGGGGGTCCAAATAGGGAAAGGAGAGATCAAACTATCACTCTTTGGTGATGATAGGATCTTACATGTATATCTAGGAAACCCCTAAGATTCAACTAAGAGACTCCTGGAATTGGTAAACAAATCCAGCAAAGTCTCAGTTTATAAAATCAGTTACATGAATTAATAGCTTCCATAAATGCCAACAACAGTCAAGCTGAAACTCAAACCAAAGATACAATACCTTTCACAGTAGCAACAAAGAAAATAAAATGCCTCAGCAAAGTAGGTGAAAGACCACTCCAGGGAGAACAAAGCAACACTGAGGAACGAAATGCCGAGGATGGAAACAGATGGAAAAATATACCATGCTCATGTGTTGACAGAATCAACATTGCTAAGATAGCCACACTACCCAAAGTTATCTATAGATTCAATGCAATTTCTATTAAAATACCAATGCCACTTTTTCAAATCTAGAAAAAATAGTTGTATGCTTTATATGGAACTAGAAAAGACCTTGAATAGCCAAGGCAAAACTTATGTAATAAGAACAAAGCAGGAGGCATCTCTTTACCAGACTTCAAGCTATACTACAAAGCTATAGTAACCAAAATAGCATGGTACTGGTACAAAAAAAGAGACATAGACCTATGCTCATAACAGAAAACCCAGTGACGAAATCATCTTCATATTCTCATTTGATTTTTGAGGAAGAGAATCCCTGTTCAATAAATGGTACTGGGAAAACTGGATAGCCACACATAGAAGACTGCACTTCTCACTATTCACAAAAATTAACTCACAATGTATAAAACACTTAAACCTAAGGCAGAAAACTGTGATAATCCTAGAAGAAAATGTTGGAAGAACTCTTATATATATCAGGTTAGAATCTCCTTTTTTTTAAAGGATAAAGACTATTCTATTGTGTACATGTACCACATTTTCTTTATCACTTAGGTTTATTCCATATCTTGGCTATTTTGAATAGTGCTGCAATAAATATGGGAGTGCAGATATCTCTTCAATATACTGATATCAACTCCTTTGGATATCTACCCAGAGGTGGGATTGCTAAATCATATGGTAGACCTACTTTTAGTTTCTTGAGGGATCTCTATAAAGTTTTCCATAATGACTGTACTAATGTATATTTCTACCAACCCTGTATAAGAGTTCCCTTTTCTCTACATTCTCCCAATATTTATCTTTTGTCTTTTTGATAATTGCTATCACAGCATAGAGTACAGCCACTAACATTTCTACTCAGTTAGCTTGTTGATCAACCAATGTTTTGCCAGAGGTTTCCTCAAATGTCTTGAAAGCAATAGGCCTTCTAGCCTTGGCCAAGGGACTCCGTATGAATGTTGGGGCAACCCTTCAATATCAAGTGGTTTATATCCCTGCATTAGCCTCTAATTCTTGCTCGTCTAGAGCCTTGTGATCAGCCAGAGTGAAGAGATTGGGTCCTTCTGGGGCCTTCTCTGGGCATGTGTACAACCCTGTACATGTGCATGAACTTTTAGATCCCTTTTCAAAGCCCCTTATATACCTATCATTCCCCCAGATAATCCTTTTATATTTTGGGCTACACTCTTGATTATCCCAACTGATACTATATCCTCAGACAAATGCAATGTTAAATAATTGCTGTTGATAGTTTTTGACAAATTCCCTGGGTATAGAGCTTCTTTTGTGGAATGAGCTCTGAATCGGGCTAAGTATCAACGATGTCCCATAAATGGGACTTTTGTAGGAGTCTAAATAATGACATTGTTCTGAAAATAGGAAATTTTGAGAAACTTAAAACCCACTCTGTTTCCTCTGGTGGCTGCAAGTTTGCTGGTTTTCACGCTACTGGGATTGTGAGGCTGGGGCTACATTATCAAGGCCAACTTGAAGCTGGGGAGATTAAGATGGCAATAGGCCAAGTTCAAATGCCACAACTCTGTTGCTCTTACCAACGTTCAAGAGTTTTTCCTGAATAAATACTCCTCAGTTGTCGCAAGCCTTTGGTTGATTTCCAGAGTCCTGAAGAAGTTGATTTTGAAAGTTCTGTGTTATTTTTGTTATTTTTATGGGGAACAGATTTAGGGAGGCTCTCGCTCTGCTGTCCTGTGAGTACTCCTCTTCCATTAGCAAAGAGGTTCACCTCTGTTTGCTTGAACTGGAAAAAATACATCAAGACATTTCCTGACATTTTGGAAAAACCCTTGACCAACTAGAAATCTTGGTGAAGAATGTTCTTTGGTCAAATATATTCAGAAATTATCTTTTCACCTCATTCTTAGGGTCTTGATGTGTGTTAACATTTTCAAGGTTCTGAGAAGTCCTGCTATAAAGAACCATTTGATTCTGGTTACCAAGGGTTTCCCAAATACACTTGCCTATATAACTCTTCTATTTTCTTTTATTTTAAAACACGTCTTAATTAGTCCTTTTCAAAATCCAGTAAAATAAACTTTAAAGGCGAATTCCAGGACTAGTGTTTGGAACCACTTTTCAGAACTAATGCATCAGCAGTTGGGTGTTTGAGTTGTGTGGCCAAGGTCCCCAGGAAATACAAAGTACTTTGAGCCTTGATGTCTGTTTTCTTCAGACCTGATCTGATTTCTAATAAAGCTGGCTATGTTTTTTTCCAGGTTTAGGGAAAGTTCAACTAAATTACATTCCAGCTCTCTTGCAAATATCCTGTGTGACCTTAAGAAAACTGCTTTATCTGCTGTGGTTTTCTTTCCTTCTACCTGAGAAAGGATCTGTGAACTAATCTCCTGTAATAGGAAGAGCAAAGGACTGTGCAGTGCATATATGGGTTTCATTTTGTCTTCTCAGTCAGTAATGGATTTTTAAAACCACTCAGAGACTGAGCACTACAGAATCAGTGTCCCAGGTCACACACACGCCCAGGCACGACTCTCCGGTGGGTGTCCTGCAGGCCCCAGGCCGGTGGCTTCCGATGCACAGTGCCTGCCACCTCACCACAGTGGGTGATGCAGGCATCACTCTTTCCTCTGAGAGCCATGGACTGAGTAGCCCAGGCAGCTGTGCCTGGGAGACTCTGGGAGCCCCACAGTGGAGTGAAGTGCTCTGTGCCTCTACCCAGGAGGAGGAATCAGGAAATTGGTATTTGCTCTGCCTTTGCCACTATGCTGGGAAAGCTATCTCATTTCCCGAGTCATCTGCACAGTGACAATGAAGTCTTTGAACACTTGATTTCTACAGTCCTTGCCAGCTCTGAGGTTCTTTGAATTTTATGCTGTGTGGTAGTTTCCCAGTGCAGAGGGTCTTGGGGTTATGCACAGCCACAATCCCATCTCTCACTTCACCCCTCCACCCCATGTCAAGCCTATATAGTGCGTGCTTCTGGCAAATGGCCTTTTCTCTAGCTTCTGTCAGCATGGCAACTGTGGACTTCCTGCCATGACCTCAGTGTCTGGTCCAAACCTGGAGAGAGGGCAAGCAGTGAAGGCCTGCAAGGAGGGAGCGGGGAGGCGGGCAGGGCGGCTCCCACTTCTCTCTCGTCTGCGTGTGAGATGCCCCAGGCAGTGTGTGGGCACCTGACCAGCAAGGCCCCCCACTCACCACCACCTGACCGCCACCTCCCCCCAGTTCTGACACAAGGCAGTGGGCCCAGAGCTCTGAGGATGTTCACACTAAGCTGTTCCACATTTCACATCTCTGATCAGTTACTGCCACAATTGCAACAGGCTGACAAAAAATGTCCACACTCACTCGCAGAAGGCAGGGAGCACTCACAACTTGCCTTCTTTTGCAAATGCAGTGAGGCAGGCCAGTGTTGCTGCTGACATCTGACTGACCAACAGAGACAGCTGGGCCTGCAGTGGCCACCAAGGGACTCAGATGCCCACAGAGACCCTACATCCCTCCCTCCTTTGTTATCTGAGGCTGACCAGTTGAGGCTGGAGGTCTTCCTGGGTACAGGGATGAGCTGGGCTTGAGAATCACAGGGTAGCAGGTGGTGTCAGGGTCAGGCTGCACCCACACACAGGGGCATGGGAGGGCCTGGGCAGCACTGCAGACAGGCTTGGCCTATGCCGGATATAGTGGGGGTGTCCAGCCTGGTTAAAAAGCCCTCCTCTTGCCAGAGCTCCCACCTCCCCTTGGTGCTAACAGGAACCGCCAGCTTGTCCCATCCAGAACTCACACGTGCATTCTGCCTCGGCTCACCCCAGCCTCCCTCTCCTTTCCATTTCAGGGATGGCTCTGCCCCCACAATCTATGGGAGGGTGTTCCTGGCATATTGTCCTGCCAGCTCCCCCTCTCTGGGGGCACTGGAACCTTCGTGTCTGTGCTATCAGCACCTCCCCTGCAGCCATCAACAAATCAAGAGTGCCTGAAGTCTGTTCTCCAAATACAGCAGAGATGAGCCTCTGCAAATGTAAGTCAGAGCTCACAGCTTTCCTGCCTTCGTCCCACTGCTCTTGAGCAAAATCCCAGCTCTTCAGCACAGAATACAGGCCTGCCTTCCTCCAGGACGCCTGCCTTCATGTCCTGAGCTCATTTGCTCCAGCTGCAGGCTTCTGTCTGTCCTGCAGTGAGCTCTCTGCTTCTGGGAGGTTCACCTGATACCCTACCCCCACCCCTGCAGCAGTGTCTCCTCCACCCCGCCCTTCCCCCCAGGGACTTGCCATTTTATTCTTTATAGCCATTACCCTCCAACATTTAAGTGGCCATTTTTATGGTGTTTGCTTAAAATTACTCTCCCCTATAAGAATGAAAACTTCCTGTCTGTCTCTTTGGCCACTGGGCCTAGAACCCTGCCTGGCTGGCACCAGTGGATTTCTTTTCTTTTCTTTTTTTTTTTTTTTTTTTTTAGACAGAGTCTCACTATGTTCCTGGCATCACAGCAACCTCACACTCTTGGGCTTAAGTGATTCTTTTGCCTCAACCTCCCAAGTAGCTGGGACTATAGGGGCCTACCTCAATGCCTGGCTATTTTTGGTTGCAGTTGTCATTGTTTTTTGTTTGTTTGTTTGTTTTGTAGAGACAGAGTCTCACTTTATCGCCCTCAGTAGAATGCTGTGGCGTCACACAGCTCACAGCAACCTCCAACTCCTGGGCTTAGGCGATTCTCTTGCCTCAGCCTCCTGGGTAGCTGGGACTACAGGCGCCTGCCACAAGGCCTGGCTACTTTTCTGTTTTGCAGTTTGGTTGAGGCTGGGTTTGAACCTGCCACCTTCGGTATATGGGGCTAGCGCTCTACTTGATGAGCCACAGGTGCCACCTGCAGTTGTCATTGTTGTTTAGCTGGCCTGGGCCAGGTTCAAACCCAACAGCATCGGTGTATGTGGCTGGGGCCATAACCACTGTGCTGTGGGTGCCGAGCCCACCAGTGGATTTCTTAACTAAATAAACTGAGATGAATTGAACTGGACACATTCTACTTTTAGAAGTCACCCAGGGGAAACGGGGCATCACAGCAGGCTGCAGAAGCAGGCTCCCTGCATGCAGGCACTGGCTGCACCATGCGGTGAATGGCTCACCCAGGTCACTGAGCTCTCCACCCCCTCCCACCTGTCAGCTGCGTGTCCTTCCATGTGGGTGGCTGCGGAACCATGAACCATGTTTGTGAGTAAAGAAAAGGCAGAGGCAAGGTAAAGGATAAAGACTAGTCCAGTATTTTGACTGGGATTTTTATTTTTTTGCTTACTTTTATTTTCTTATACTTTGTATTGATCATGTATTTCTTTCACCACTTTTTTAGAAAGGAAAAACATGATCATTGTACAAGAAAATCATTCCAGTGGATTAATACCATCAGAAGAGAGAGAGACAAAGTAGATCCATTCTTATATTTTTACAGGGTGTGGCACAATTTTGGCCTTGAAGAGTGACCACATTATAGAATCATTTTAGTTCTGCTTGAGTGAGGAAGTCTTACCCTAACAGGCAGGTGAGGGAGTGAGGAAGGTGAGTGAGCAAGGTGAGTGTGTGCGGAAGGTGAGTGTGTGAGAAAGGTGAGTGAGGAAGGTGTGGGGAGTGAGAAAGGTGAGTGAGTGTGTGAGAAATGTGAGTGAGGAAGGTGAGTAAGTGTGTGAGGAAGGTGAAGGGAGTGAGGAAGGTGAGTGAGTGTGTGAGGATGGTGACTGTGTGATGTGTGTGTGGCGGGAGTGTGTGTGTAGGGAAGGTGGGGGTCCAGGTTTGGCGGGGGGACTGTGACCTCACATGTGTGGTTGGTGAGAGCCTGCATTCTCTGAGAAGAGGGGGTGGAGGTCGCTTGTGGATTCCTGTCACTTTCGCTGCCACTCGGGAGAAATGGCCATTTGACTCAAGACTGGCTGCTCTGCCTGCCAGCTGAGTGTCCTTCCATGTGGTGTCAAAGGGACAGAGTCTTCTTTCTCCCAGCGAAAGGCCGTTCTCACAGTGAGAGCTTTTCCAGAGAGTCAATGGTCCTCTAAGGTTAATGACTCAAGGCAAATTAACTCATCTGGTCCCTGCTCCATGGGAGGTGCTGGAGCAGAGGCGGCTCGATGCTACGGCTTAATTAAAAAACCACAGGGGTCTGGGTCAGCTGGTGGACATGTAGGCTTGACTAATTGTAATATTTTGCTCATTAAATTTCTGGAAAGGGACATTAGCTTGATCTCTCACAATCCTTCAATCCACCAAATAATCAGGACAATGTTAGCATGTTCGTCACAAGCCTAATTCCTGGGGGTGCCAACACTGGGCAAAGGCTCAACTTTGCTGGCCAGGGGACACAGCGAGGCCCAGCAAGGGAGCAGATGGTTGATTTTCTGCAGGCAGGACTCTTGCTCCTTCCCAGCGACTCTGAGCCTCACAGGAAAGGGTGACCCAGAGGCTGGGTGAGGAGGGGCTACCTGCCCCACCCTTGGGGAAAGCCTTACTTCTCCCCCAGCTTGAGTAAGCAGCAGGAAAGGGAAGATCCACATTCTCTCTGTTTCCTCTGCTTTTCCACCTTCAGGTCTGCAGGCCTCCAGGATGCTTCTCCAGTGGAGCTTCTGGAAAGCTGGGTAGACACAGCTTCCTTCTCGCATCAGAAGGCTGTGCTGGGGCAAGCAAGCCTGCATCTCCACGTGCTGGTGCCCAGGCCATGCTGTCAGCCCCCTGCCTCACACGCCGACATTCTCAGGGCCCTCACCATGCGCACACGGGCTGCCGGTCTTGGCCACCGACACCTGCGCCACTTTGGGACTGCTGCCTCCATGCCGGGCCTGGTTAGCCTTTCCCTGGCCTCCTGCACCATCTTCATTCTTCTCTTATTTCTCACCTAACACACCTGCCCATCACTTGCCAGGCCCTGTGAAATTGCTTTAAAAACATTTTCTTGTCATTTTTACAGCAAACCCTACAAGGTAGTTTTACAAATGGAGACTGTGGCTCAGAGTAGGGAGTCCGAGGTCAAGAACTGAGTTTTAAGCTTTGTGACCATCAAAGCCCCTGCCATCCACAAAGCAAAGACAGAGCTCCCTGGACACATCTCAAGGTGGGACTGTGTCCCCAGACTCAGCTCCCCCTGGGGACACCAGCTGCCTGGACTTCCCCACCTGCCCCAAAGTCAGGAGGTGGAGGCCTAGCTGTCAGTACCTCATTGTGTTTGGAGATAGTCTTTAAAGAGGTAATCAGATGAGGCCCCTGTGATGGCCCCTGACCCAGGCTGACCAGTGTCCTAGTAAGAAGAGGAGCAGAGGACATAGACGGCACACAGGGGGATGACCATGCGAGGACATGGAAGGAAAATGGTCATCTGGGAGCCAACGAGAAAGGCCTTAGGAGAATCCAACCTTGTAGACACCTTGACCTCAGACTACTGGCCTCCAGAAACATGAGACCCTGTGTCTCCATTGCTAAGTCACCCAGGCTGCGGTGCTTGGCTATGGTGGCCCAAGCAGATGTAGGCGCAGCTCCTCACATGGCGTCCTCAGCCTGGGGTGCTCTTTGCACTGTTTCTGCTTGGTTAGCCTTTGCCAGTCCTTGAGATTCAATTCACGAGTCATTTGCTCTAGGAATTCTCTGGTTTGGGCTCAGAACTCCTTCTCTGAACCCCTGTAGCGCCTTCAGCACAGTGCCAGCTTAGCAGATGGCAAATCACGTTCAGTCACGTGTCTGTCTTGCTGCATGGACCCCATGCTTTTGGAGAGCAGGCACTGACTTATATACCATGTGCTCTCAGCACTGGACAGGCCCTGGCACCTGGCAGATGACAAATAAATGTTGATGGCAGTACACACTGAGGGTTGAGCCCCCCTCAGGCTAAGCTTCTTGCTTTCTCTTTCCTAGGCTCACACACAGAAGCCTCTCCCGTCCCCTGGCAGGGTCTGTGGGGGCCACGTTTCCTTCTTTTCTTCCTCTCCCCTCAGCCTCACAGTCCCCTGAGCTCCAACACCTCAGCAGGGCTGCACACCCCTGCCAGGGGAGCCTGGTTCCACTCTGACCTATCATAGCTGTGAGCCTCCCCTTGCCTTGAAACGTCTAATGCCCTCTAGGTCTCCTGGCCCCTCCAAGGTGCTCCCAGATCCTTGAGGCTGGTGAAAGCTCACAGAAGCTGGTCTCACCTCTCTTTGGGGCCTGCAGTGGCAGGTGCATTAACACAAAGAGATAAGTCCTCTAATCCTACCCCCATCCCTGACAGTGCAGCTCTGCTTCTGCCTAAATCAACCCCCTGAATGGAGCAGGTCACTCCAAGGAGGAACCCAGGCCAAAACCAATCCTTTAAAACAGAAAAAGAGAAAAAAGTGGCTTTGATTTGGATTGAAAATGTATCCTATCCAATTATATATCTTTTTTGCAGCACCAACAGCATTTTGCTGTCTTAATAACTTTTTTGCATATGCTAATCTTAAAGTGAATTATATTTCTAGAGTCTGCATCAGTGAGTGTGTATTTGCAGGCATGTGGGGGTATGGCCCACCCTTGATCCAGGTGTGGACAGGTCCCAGCCTGTGAGGGTAGCTTCCTCACCCATAAAATGAGGATGATGTCTGTACTGCAGGGCTGTTTTGAGAAGTGGAGATTTTGTCAGAGCTGCCCACGTGATCTCTCTCACTGCCATCTATTGGTATTAACAGTACTACTCTTTCAAGTTGATCAAAGCCTGGGTCAACACCTACTTCTTCAGTATCCTCTTGACTGTCTATTGTAGAACAGATATTTGCTGTTGTTTGTGATTAACTCAGTGAGAAAGGGAGAAGAGACGTCATGTTTGGGAACAAAACAAAAATAGCATTAGGAAATCAGAAGGGAAGTAACTAAACGTTGCCTGTATCACAAGTTGCTTGGAGCATGTCACTATCACGGATGGCTGTGTCCCTCTGTGAACCCAGTAACCCAGGAGCACCCCGTGAGCCCCAGGCATGCTGGGCTCTAGCATAGCTATCTTCCAAGGCTACACGCCCTTTCTTGGTGCTTTTCTCCTGCCTAGACTAGAAATAAGGCAGTGTTGTCTGTTGAAGTGGAGTCTCGAGGAAACTTGCCCTTTTCCCCTAGGTTGGTTCACTGAAAAGATCAATTCCCAGCTATAGTAGATTAATAAGAGAAAGGTTTATTTCCAAACACCATGCACAGGGGGAAACCACAGGAGTGATTTCCCAAAGTCTCAGTGATAGTCAGTGGCTTTTAAATATTTGCAAGTTATGCCTCTGACAAAGGTTTAATAACCAGAATCCACAGAGGACTCAAATGTATTAGCAAGAAGAGAATAAGTGATCCCATCTCAGGGTGGGCAAAGGACTTGAAGAGAAACTTCTCTAAAGAAGACAGGCACACAGCCTACAGACACATGAAAAATGCTCACCATCCTTAATCATCAGAGAAATGCAAATCAAAACTACTTTGAGATATCACCTAACTCCAGTAGGATTAGCCCACATAACAAAACCCCAAAACCAGAAATGTTGGTGTGGATGTGGAGAAAAGGGAACACTTCTACACTGCTGGTGGGAATGCACACTAATACGTTCCTTTTGGAAGGATGTTTGGTGAATACTTAGAGATCTAAAAATAGACCTGCCATTTGATCCTATAATTCCCTTACTAGGTATATATCCAGAAAACCAAAAATCACATTATAACAAAGATATCTATACCAGAATGTTTCTTGCAGCCCAATTCATAATTGCTAAGTCATGGAAGAAGCCCAAATGCCCATCAACCCACGAATGGATTAATAAATGTGGTACACATATACCATGGAACATTATGCAGCCTTAAAGAAAGATGGAGACTTTACCTCTTTCATGGTTACATGGATAGAGCCGGAACATATTCTTCTTAGCAAAGTATCTCAAGAATGGAAGAAAAACTATCCAATATACTCAGCCCTCCTATGAAGCTAATTTATAACTTTCATATGAAGGCTATAACCCAATTATAGCACAAGAATATGGGGAAAGGGGCAAGGGAGTGGAGGGGAGGGGAGGGGAGAGGATGGGTGGAGACAGGGTAATTGGTGGGGCCACACCTACGTTGCATCTTAGAAGGGTACAGGTGAAACTTACTAAATGCAGTATACAAATGTTCTCATACAATAACTAAGAAAATGACATGATGGCTATGTCAAACAGTTTGATGAAAACATTTCAGATTGTATATGAAATCGGCACATGGTATCCCATGATTGCATTAATGTACGCAGCTATGATTTAATAAAAAAAAATACGAAAAAAATAAAGATGCATTTTAGAAGGGAGGGGGGAAAGAAACTGGAAAGTATGTGTGTAGCAAGTAATTGCTAGGGGACGGGTAGATGGAGGGAATCAGATTGATTAGTAAATTAATCTCAGAGACAGGTATTGTGCTTCAAATGACCTTAGGGCCATTTCTATTAGCATGTGATAAGGAGTCTAGCAGCCCTTTAAGATTTTATGTAGATAGAGGAAAATCTTCCTGTAGAGTTTCCTGATTATGAATAGCCTTCAATTCAAAATAATCCTTATACCAGGGAATTATATTTTGGGGAGAAATTTTATTAGCTCCTTCACTGTTGTTGTACCTTGTACCCACGGCCATAGCATACCTTGTGCATGGTTTTAGATTTATCAATTTACCTATCAAAAGGAGAGCATGTTTAGGCACTGTCTTCTGCCGGGGGCACGTGTCTGAATAAAGATGTAAAAATCATTGGCTTGTCCTAAAGCACCTGGTGATCCAGTTGATAGAACTTGGAATTTTTTTTTCATGTTCATTTGAGTATATTTAGCACAAACAGTATCAGACTAGGGCAGGGAGGGAGAGAGGACTCATCCATAAGACAAGAGCACAGCAGGAGAGTGGCCAGAACTACCGCAGGCCCAGTGGGTTGCTGGGTCCCTCGGGAGCAGGCCCTGCTGCTGTCTCCTGATGTACTCCCTGTAGACCCCCAGGGAAAAAGTGGCTTGCTCCCTGGTCATGGGGGCCTTGCCTAGGCTCACCTGCAGACCAGTAAAGCCCACTTTCCCAGGGTTGGAATGGCCTCAGGATGCACTCAGATCCCACTGATGCTGATCCCTAGCACTAAGACCAAAGTGGACAGATGATTTTGGCAAGCAGGATGGCTTGGGGGACAGCTCTTTCTCAGGTCCTCTGTAGTAATGACAGTGACAATATAATCATATAGCGTGATTGTATCATGTTAGTGCATTTGAGCAGACCCAGAAATCCCAATCAATGGGCTCATTACACAACTCACAACATGTAAGGTTGACTGGGTTCGCTTGTGGGGCTCAGCAGCATTCTTCAAGCTTCTCTCGAGGTCTCATTATTCAATCAAGAAATCAGGATACTGAGTCATGATCAACAATGAAAGAAAGAAAAAGAAGAAAATGCAACATACCAGGCTGCATCGCACATAGTATGGATTGGCTTCTTTGTACAACTTTCGTTTCCTCTGCGTGTGTGTCTTGTGTGAACCTGTTTCTATTATGTGTGTACCTGTGGCCTTCTGTGTATGAATGCGTATTTCTTCCTGTGTGTTTGTGTATGTGTCTGTGAGCCTACATGGGTTTGTGTCTCTGTGTGTGAATCTGAGTGTCTGCTAGTTCACCGTGGAAAATGCCCTTTTTACATTTTACTTTGGATTGTGATCAGAAAATCTGCACGCTCTGAGCGGGGGGCTGGCTGCTTCTTACTCATTTCTGTTTCCCTCTGCACCTGCAACATGGCCCCAGTGAAAGGCTGCCAGAGGAACGCCTGAGTTAGCATATCATGCAAGGAGTTAAATTGACAGTTAGGGACAGTGACTGCTGATTCTTCTCAACTCCTCTGCTCCAAAAACTTCCAGTGCCTGCTGCCTCGGCCTGCAACTCATCTCCCCTCACATGGTGGTCCCTCCCCGACCCCCTGTGGGAAGGGTCCAGCTGGGGTTGACCTCAGGGCACTGGCACTGCATGAAGGAATCCAAACCCTCCCACTTAGGCATGAACTGACTGAAGCCCCGCAGTCCGTTGTGTGTCTGGTAGCTGGCCCCCAGACTAAGCACCAGCACCCCTCAGCCCAGCCCTGCCTGCCCCCACCCTTAACTCCTACACACCCACACCGAGGGGAACAGCATCCTGGGGTCTGTGCCTTGCTCCCACCTGCAGACGCATACCTGAGCCTTGCATTCCCCCCTTTGCCAGGTGTCTGACCTCGCTGGGCTTAGCAGAGGCCTCTGCTGGGGGAGAGTCCAGAGACGGACAAGCTAGTGTTTGGAAGGCAGCTGCCACTGTTTCCATCTGGAAGTGCAGGGTGCTCTGAGATGGTTGTGTGTGAACTCTGGGTGGAAGCCCAAGCAAGGCCCTGCTGTGCTGCATGGCACCACAGCCGCCCTGTTCCCAAGGTCTCCTCAGCTTCCCTCTAGACAAGGCTCCCTCCCGCTTCGATTTTCCCTTTTGGCATTTTGTTCTCACTCTGGGAACTGAGCTGGACTCAACATTTGGCCTAAGATCAGGCCTCGGGTCAGACTTGCTGTGTTGGCACATCAGGACACAGCCCAATGGTGGCCGTAGCACCTGTGAAGCTAAGTGGCTTGGAAGAAAAAGATCGGAGGGGAAGGTGTGGCCACTGGCTGGGACGTCCTGCCCAGGGTCCCTCACTCAGGGAAGGAGTGGAGGGCACGGAGCTTTGTCAGCCAGTTGCTTCACAAGAGATGAAAGAAAGCTTTGGGGACACAGGTCTAGTGACAGCAGAAAACAAAGAAGGGCCACCAACGTTCCTCTCAGTTCTTGAGGGTAGAAGGTTACTTCCCATTTGCTTTCGAGGTCTCACTGTATTGCCCAGGCTGGTCTCCGTCTCCTGGCCTCACGTGGTTCTCTCACTTCAGCCTGTCAAAGTGCTGGGATTACAGGCCTGAAAAGTGCCTGGCTAGGGAACAACACTTCCAAGTGCTCCAATGATTCCAGAAAGCAGTTACATTTCCAAGTAAAGCAATTAAGATGCAAATTTAAATAAACAACAAAACCCCTAAGTGTCCCAAGAGGCTAAGTGGTCTAATTAATTGGGTACAAAATGAGGCTTTCATTTCTAAGTCCCCAGTGTTTACATAATTCCTGGCACATAAGGACACAATAAATGTTTAATGAACGAAAACATTTTGATTTCCAGGCCTAAAGAAAACCTCCTCCCCACCTCCGTCTTCCACCCTCACCTGCCCCATCAGCATACCCCCTACACCTTACCCATATACTACACCCCACCACTACACACATGCACACACCCTATACCCTGGACCAGAACACACACCATATTAAAAGCCTTTGAGCACATGAACATCCCATCAGCTCATGTACCCACACCATGACACACACATACAAACACATCTCCTACACACAAAAACTCTCATTACTTGTTTTGGGGCCTGAAATTCCATAATCAGAGACAGTTTTTATTAAATTGACCCTTTCATAAAACCTTTGTGGGAGGTGTCACTTAGAACTGAGAATGAGTGGGCTTACTAGACTGTCTTGAGGCGCCTCTAGATGAGGCCCAAGAACCGAGCCCAGGAAGACAGCCGAGGAAGAGGGCGGAGTTCCTGGTGGGAGCAAGAGGGGCCCACCCTCTCCTCCCCTCCTCTTCCATCTCCCTCCTTTCTCCTCTCCTGCTTACCCAGCTCTGAAGACCGGAAATCTAGCAGACAGAAGTTACATTTAAGAGCAGAGCGGCAAGCCTATCATCATAGCCTAAAAAGGAATCAGCTTACAAAGACGAAGGGCATAATTCTAAATAGAAGAGTCGCAGCCTTTTAGAAAATGACAGAAATAAAAAACTAGAATCAGATGGCAGGCACCCTGTGGATTTTCTAGTGGCAATTAGATAATCAAAGCACCTTCCCCAGCAGGGAGGTGGCAGAGCCCCTGCAGAGGGCGGTAAACAGTTTCTTCGGGCCAGGTCTCACAGGAAGTAGCGATGAGCCTCGAACGGGTGTTCCAATTCTTCCACATGAAATGCTATCTGTGCTTCCAGTTAGCATTTAAACATACAGATCAAAATGCTTCGGCTAGAAGAATCACAGGATTGGATGGGGTACTGAGACCACGTAGAATATTATCATCCCCTGCTGCAACTTACGGGCCATGCGCCTTAGTAGGCTAATCTCGGGACGGTTCAGGCAGTCACAGGACTGGGCTTTATTTGCGAAGACAGTGCCAGCCACCTCATGGCAGGCTCTTACTTGACATCTTCCCTCAGCACACGTGTGAGTTTGCTCTGTTAACAGAGCTTGGGCTCTGCTGTTCTGAGCTGTTCTTGGGCTCTGAGCTGGGTGGTGTCTGTCGGACAATCCCACCAGCAGCATGAGGAGTTGGGGCAACTCCCGGACTAGTGTTTTAGACTGTCAGCTCCCAGGGATACTTCAGGAACACCCAGACACGCCCAGCTGAGAGAGGGGAGAGTACACAGGAGCGTCAGAGAAACCTTCTGCAAGCCCAGCACTGCCTCCCTCCTGAAGAGAACCAAACTGCTACAGGGAAGCCAGGTCTGGACACCAAAACAAATCCCTCACAGTGAGTCCTCTCCGCCCGGGCACCTGACACGTGCTTCCTGATGCGGCACTTCTAAGGCTGCTGTCTTTTGGGTTAATGTCTCACCTCCAAGCTCCACATGTTGGGTGGAGGCAGCAACTTAGAGTTCTCAGCATTAAAATATTCTGAACGTTTCTGCCATAGCCCCAGAACCTGGCCAAGCATAGAGGAGGCATCTGGAAATGAATGCGTGAATGAATGATTCACTTAAACTCATAACACAAGCACTTAATTTGTTTCTCTAAACAGCTACCAAATGCCTAGTAGACGATCAGAATGATGATAATGTAGCTTTTCTTCTTTCTCTGCATAGGTCTCAGAGATCTAATGAAACCTCGAACCAGAACTAGTCCCTGAGAAATTCACATCGCATGGAAGTGAAAATACAGATTTGCAGGATTTGTGTGGGCTGTGTGAGTGGTGAACTAAGGAAGAGGGGCAGCCGGGATGAGGAAGTAGGGGCAGGTGGCAGCAGGACCCGCGGGTGCTCACCGTCGGGACCGTGCAGGCAACTGTAGACCACTGAGAGTGTGTCATCTCCATTCCGTTCCGGGATCCAGCTATAACATTTGGGACCCCTGGATGGAATGGGCCATAAAGAGGAGTGAATAAACAAGAAATCCAGCCGAGAAAGGACAGAGAGCTCTGAGCCCAAACAGGGCTTCGTTGTCGCACACACCAAGGATGGCTTTAGAAGACTTGATGATCCTGGACGATGGTGGCTGAGTCCCTTCTTGTGGAAGCACCTGTGCTCTCAGACGGGGCCAGAGGAGAAGGAAGACAGGGTGCAGAGCCTGGGTTTGAGGGAGGACAAGAAATCAGGAGAACAAACCGCTGGGCCAGGGCATGGTGTCTTTGGTTGGGTAGAAGTGGCCAGGACATCCCCTTCTCTACCTTCTAAAGTGTCTCCTCTTGGACACCTTCACCCCACTAGGCCCTTCCCCTGGCTTCTCCTACCCCCATGTCAATTCATTGTTCAGTGAGAGCTGGGGATTAGCTGGCCAGGGCCCCTGAGATATATGAGCATCCTTTCTACTTCCAACAGAAGGGGACTCATACTTTAAGAGGGCCTTATATGATCTCATTTAACTCTAACAAGAAAGCAGGAGGTGTCTCCATTGTACAGGTAGGGACATTGAGGCTCTGAGAGGTAAAGTGTCTTGCCCAAAGTCATGTAGGAGCAGATGGTGAAAGGGGAGCACTCCATCGGCATAAACCTCACAGAACACCAAGGCTTGTACAAAAGGTCTTTATTGGTGGGGGATGCTGCAGAGCAGCATTAAGGAGGAGGGGAGAGAGAGAGAGAAATGGGAAAACAAGAGGAGAGAAGAGAAGGGAGGGAGAGAGAGAGAGAGAGAAGACACCTTGAGGGTAAAGGGGGAGAGAGAGAAGAGAGAGAGGAAAAGACAAGTGCACCTTATATAGACTCGGTTAGGGGAGGTGCCGGGATGGTAGAACAGCCAATAAGGTGTTACCTCTGGTGCCAAGAGCTGTAGGGGGGGGCCATAAGTTTGAAATTTTCAGGGGGATAGGGAGATGAAGTTTTGCAATTATCTAACAGATGGAGCAAACTACACTCAAAAGTCAGTGCCTTTCCAAGGCAGGCTGGTGAGGGCTCTCTGGGCTTGTCTCCAGCACAGGGGGGAGAAACTCAGTACTTTCAATAAAAGGGATCATGGGGAAACTTTCCCTTTTCCCTTGATTTGGTTCACTGGAAGATCAACTCACAATTATAGTAGATTAATAAGGGAAAGGTTTATTTCCAAATACCAGGCATCCTGGGGGAACCACAAGAATGATTTCTCAAAGTCTCAGTGATGGTCAGTGACTTTTAAAGATGACTTTTAGAAGGATGGAAGGAGAGAAACTGGAAAGTATACTTGTAGCAAGTGGTTAATGGGGTGGAGGGGAGAGAGTGTCGATGGGTGGGAACAGATTGATTTGTAAATTAACCTGAGAGACAGGTATTGTGTTTCAAATGACCTTGGAGCCAGGTCTATTAGCATGTGATAAGGAGGCCAGCAGCCTTTTCTGATTTGAAATCAGGTTACTCAGGTTTTATAGAGAAGCCAGTGCTTTCTGATCATGAATGGCCTTTTAATTCAAAATTTTTTTTATACCAAGGAATCACATTTTGGGGTGAAATTTCCTTGGCTCCTTCAAGACTCACATTGGGATGGAGGCTAGAGGCCTCCCTCTGGAGAAAGCCAGCTAAAGTGGGCTTCTTGGTGCTATATGCAGTTGAAATGTTCTCTCTAAAATTCAGGTTGAAACTTAATCCCCAATGCGACAATAGTGAGAGGTTGGGCCTCTAAGGGGTAATTGGAACAAGAGGGCTCTGCTTTTCTGAAGGGGTTAATCTATTCAAGGATTAATTAATTATGGGTTATGGGCAAATGGGCTATCACAGGCAGCACTGGTGGCCCTACAAGCAGAGGAGGAGGCCAGAAGACCCTCACTCCAGGAACCTGCACTGCCTCAGGGCTCTGAAGATAGTCCCACCAGCAAAAGAAGCTCTCACCAAATGTGACCTGGGAATTCTGAACCTCCATAACCAAGAAATACATTCCTTATCTTTACAAATCACCCAATTTCAGGTATTCTGCTTTAAGCAACAGAGCTTACACTAAGACACACGGTGACTTGGGAGCCGACAAGTCTCTCACATATGTGCTACCCTCTCCCATTAGTCCAGAGAATGAGAGTGTGGTGCCAAGCTGAGCTGTATTCATGTGGAACAAGAGGGAAAAATAACAAACATCTTTTAACAAAACTGTGGGACAGAGGTCTACTTGTCAAGGACTGATGAAAATACCCCAGGGAGGTTCAGCGCCTGTGGCTCAACAGGCTAAGGGGCCAGCCATGTACACCTGAGCTGGTAGGTTTGAATCCAGCTTGGGCCCGCCAAACAACAATGACAGCTGCAACCAAAAAATGGCCGGGTGTTGTGAGGAGCACATGTAGTCCCAGCTATGTGGGAGGTGGAGGCAAGAGACTTGCTTGAGCCAGGAATTGGAGGTTGCTGTGAGCTGTGATGCCACAGCACTCTATCCAGGGTGACAGCTTGAGGCTCTGTCTCAAAAAAAAAAAAAAAAAACCCCAGGGAAAAGGGTTGGAGAAGTAGGCTCCTTAGTTCTATTTTCATGATTGTATCCCCAGAATTCTCAGGAGCAGCCCAGGGGTGTGAAAGAGCTGCACTGGTGGTGGCTGAGAGGGAGGAAGGATGAAGGCTTGCGATCATGTGCTGATCTGGTGGAAGGGGGCTGGAAAAACAGGTCCCAGGAGTGATAGAGAGACAGGACCCTACACTGGCTCTGCTGGTTTCTTCCCTGGATCTTATCTCTGCAAAATTAACAAGTTTTGCTGAACAAAGAGGTTCAGCTCTATACGAGCACACAGAGTCACAGAGTAAACACCCCAGAAGTTTCACCTAGGAGGAGGGAGACAAGATTCCAGCTCACATCCTAGGACCTTAGACAAAAGCTAAGATCACAATGAGAACTAATGAGAAGAAATGGAGAGAAACCAGAGTGAGAGGCATCTCTGCATGGAGAGAGAGTCCATCCCATCCAGCACACATGTCACAGGTGTGGAGTTTATGCCACACACCATCAAGCTGTGCAGGTTTCAGATTTTAAGGACTCTCACTCTGGATTTAATCCTTCTTCCTGTCAAATTCCACAGGTGAAATTTGGTGAAAACTTATTGTTGTTGACCCTCTCATGAGAACCAGGAACTATCCCTAATTTGAGACGTTAATTTTAGTGCCTGAACCAATATGGCCCCAGTGTCTGCAGCTCACTGCACTCTGGGTGCTACATCACAGAAAGATCCCCAAGAACTATGGCACCTGACAATGCGTGTAGGTGTGTGGTCTCACAGCACCTGGAAAAAGGTGGTGTTCACCAGGGATTTGTTTAATGGATAAATCAGAGAGTTTTCAATCAAGTCTTCTACATAATTAGCATAAAGAAGAATTTTAAACTCTTCACTCAACTGTTTCTGAAAGAGTTTACAATATTAAAATTATAGTGGGGGTGGAGGCAAGATGGCTGGCTGGAGCCAGCTTTCCACAGAGGCTCCCATCCAGAAGGAGACGTAAAGGATATCAGCAAGTAAGCTGATGGTTTGGAGCTGAGCCAAGAGAGAAGGTTGAAGAATGCACATCAACCCTGCTGAGGCAAGCTGCAACCCCAAGGAAACAAACAATAGGTACAAAATCCATCAACAAGAGGATGGGAATCCCCTCCCCCCATGAGAATGGGTCAAAGTATACTCTATACAAACAAGCAAGCAGAGTTCAGATCCCCTCCTATTTTATCCCACAGGAGAGACACTCTAAAAACCAGAACTCCTTCCCTAGAGAGGACTTATGAATGTGCCATGGCACTCTCCCACCAGGCATAAAGCTGTATAAAACTGTATATATTCTCTACCTGCAATTCTGCACTCCCAGAACTCCCCTCCACTCTCAACCCGAGGTCTGGAGGCCTGTTTCCCACGGAGTCCAGATTCTTGGGCATTTCCTTGAGAGGTATGGATGGGGCGTGGGCTGTTGCTGGTCTGTGCTGATTCTGCAGCATGAGAGTAAGGAGAAGACAGTGAACTGAGGCTAAGGGAACCCTACAGGAGAGGGACAGGTGGTGCCCAGCTGCACAGAGCAACAGTGACTGTGGGAACAATAGGGCTGACACACCACTGGAGATATTTTAAAGAGACATTCCCTGACTCTCTGGGAAATCAGAGGAAGCTGGGCATCTTCTCTGGTGGCAGCCACTGGCAGAACAGATCTGGGAAAGAAACACAGGACCCATGAGTAAAGGGTATGCCTGAGGTGGTACTGGCCTAGGCAGGGTGTGAGGACTAGAATACTCTCAGGGAAGAGCTGAGCCAGAGGATTGCTTTAGAATCTAAGATGTACCCAGCCCTCAGAGGATCATAGTTGAGACTATAGAAGAAGCAGAAACTGAAAGCTAAGTGTGAGCTCTAACCACGCTTGCCCCAATACAGACTGCAGCTGAGACAGATTGCCAGCTCTAGGCAGTGGCATAGTCTGGGGCTGAGTTGCACTTTCTGGGAACTCAAACAGTGTCTGATTAGCAGTGGAATATAGATGGGACAGAAACAAATTCTGTGAAATTGTTCTGTTCCATCAGCAACTTCAATCAGGGGTGGGGCTGGAACTGATTGAACCTCCCCAGCCTCCATTAAGCACCTGAGGTTGTCAGGCCTCCCCTCCCCCTGCTGGATGGTGACAGAGTATGGAGGCCTGACCAAGGAGACATAGATTTCCCTGTGATTCATGCAAGTGCAAACCCCTGGAGCATCAGCTCATTAGAGGGAACTGGATCACAGCCCTGCAGGGGTACCATTGATTGGGTGTGACAGAGGTGCAAGGTGGGGAAGGAGGCATCAAACTTCCCAGATGAATTCATTTGCTGGGTGGGTCCTTCTGATCACACAGAGCACTGGAGCTAGTCATACTTGAGCTGCTAACGGACAGCTGCTATCTAGTTGCCGGAGACATTTTGAACTCTCCCACCATAGACCGGTGCTGACTGAGACAATTGATTTGGAGCTCTTGAACTTGGCCAATCACTGAGGACTATCCAAAGTAGTACCCTGGGTGTGTGGTTGTGGGAAGGTTTGATTTTCCTTTTCCAGTTGTTGCCGGTGGGGGGTGGGGTGACTTAATCACTGGTATTTCTCCACAGCTGAGACTTCAACCCAGAGTAACTGATTCACTAGAGTAGGACAGAGACCAGCTGAAAACAAGAGAGAGTCACTTAGTCCCACCACACCAAGTAAGTCCCCAGTGTCTCAGGCCGTAGCACTGTAGGGGTCCTTTGCAAAGCTCCAGGGGAAAAGGTACAGACACCAGTCCCAGCTCTGGGGCAAAGGGCTGATTAATCAGTAGTCCAGGAGCCCCCCAACCCAACTTCACCTTATCTTCTCATCTAGCCAAAGAGTGTAAAATAATCATGGAGTGGAATCCGTGGGAAAACTCTGGTAACATGAATAACAGAGTAGATCAACTCCCCCAAGGAACAATATGGCAGACACAACTGAAGATCTCATTCATTAAAAAATGGCTGAGATGTCAGAAATTGAATTTAGAATTTGGATTCCAAATGAGATTAATAGAATGGAGGTAAAGTTGGGATTAGAAATTCAAGGAGCATTTCAAAAGTCGTCTCAAGAATTCAAAGACAAAATCACCAAAGATTTTGACACATTGAGACAAGAACTTGCAGCCCTCAAAGACGTGAGAAATACAGTAGAATCCTTCAGTAACAGAATGGAACAGGCAGAAGAAAGGATTTCTGACATTGAAGACAAAGCTTTTGAATGCTCCCAAATGCTCAAAGGAGAAGAGAAGTGGAGAGCAAAAACAGATCATTGCCTTAGAGAGCTCTGGGATAATATGAAGAAAACTAATATTTGCCTAATAGGAATCCCTGAAGGCAATGAAGTTGCTTCGTAAGGCACAGAGGCTCTACTTCATGAGATTATGAAGGAGAATTTCCCAGACATGCCAAGAGATTCTAAAATTCAGATAGCAGACAGTATCAGAACCCAAGCATGACTCAACCCAAATAAGACGTCTCCTGGGCACATTATAATTAACTTCACCAAAGTTAAAATCAAGGAGAAAATTCTGCAAGCAGCCAGATAGAAGAAACCATAACCTACAAGGAGAAGAATATTAGAATGATTACACATCAGTCTGCTGAAACCTTTCAATCTAGAAGAGAATGGTCATTAACTTTTAATCTCCTAAAACAAAATAACTTTCAACCCTGGATCTTGTATCCAGTGAAACTGAGTTTCATTTATGATGGAGAAATTAAATACTTTAATGACATTCACATGTTGAAGAAATTTGCCATAACTAAATGAGCCCTCCAGGTTATTCTCAGACCTATCCTCCATAATAACCAGTGCAATCCTCCACCACAAAAGTAAACTCATTCAGAAGCTTTGGACCAAATTTCAACTTCCATAGTGGAGAAATGATTAAAAATGTCCACTGGCAAAATGATTAAAAATGTCCACTGGACTTTCAAAAAACACGATACGCAAAATTCTACCAGGATTATCAATATTCTCAATTAATGTGAATGGCTTAAATTGTCCTCTAAAAAGGCACAGGCTGGCTGACTGGATACAAAAACTCAGGCCAGATATCTGCTGCATACAAGAATCTCATCTTACCTTAAAAGATATAGACTCAGTGTGAAGAGATGATCATCTATATTTCAGGCAAATGGAAAGCAGAAAAAAGCAGCTGTTGCAATTTTATTTGCAGATACAATAGGCTTTAACCAAAAAATGTGAGGAAAGATAAGAATAGTCATTTTGTATTTGTTAAGGGTAACTTTCAACATGATGAGATTTCAATTATTAAACTTTATGCACCCAACCAGAATGTACCTCCATTTATAAGAGAGACTCTAACAGACATGAGCTACTTGATTTCCTCCAGCACCATAATAGTCAGAGATTTTAACACTCTATTGGCAGTGTTGGGTAGATCCTCCAAAAAGAAACTAAGCAAAAAAATTTTAGACTTAAACTTAACCATTCAACAGTTGGATTTAACAGACATCTATGGAACATTTCATCCTAAAAAAATTGAATACACATTCTTCTCATCAGTTCGTGGAATATACTCCAAAATTGATCACATCTTAGATCACAAGTCTAACCTCAGCAAATTTAAAAAATAGAAATTATCCCTTGCATCTTCTCAGACCATCATGGAATAAAAGTTGAACTCCATAACAACAGGATTCTGCATACTCATACAAAAACTTAGAAACTAAATAACCTTATGTTGAAGAATAGCTATGTCATAGACAAGATTAAGAAGGAAATTACTAAATTTTTGGAACGAAACAACAATAAAGACATGAATTATCAGAACCTCTGGGATACAAAGGCAATGGTAAGAGGGAAATTCATAGGACTGCAAGTCTTTCTCAAGAGAATGGAAAGGGAGGAAGTTAAAAACTTAATGGGACATCTCAAGCAACTGGAAAAGGAAGAACATCGCAATCCCAAACCCAGCAGAGGTAAAGAAATAACTAAAATTAGAGCAGACTTAAATGAAATTGAAAACAAAAGGATTATAGAACAGATCAATAAATCAAAGAGTTGGGTTTTCAAAAAATTCAATAAAACAGATGAACCTTTGGCTAACCTAACCAGGCAAAAAAGAGTAAAAATCTTTAATTTCATCAATCACAAAAGGTACAGATGAAATAACCACAGACTTCTCAGAAATTAAAAAAATCCTTAATGAATGTTACAAGAAACTCTATTCTGAGAAATACAAAAATCTGAAGGAAACAGACCAATACTTGGAACATGCCACCTTCCTAGACTTAGCCAGAATGAAAGGGAAATGTTGAACAGGCCTATATCAAGTTCTGAAACAGCATCAACTATACAAAATCTCCCTAAAAATAAAAGCCCAGGACCAGATCGTTTCACATCAGAATTCTACCAAACCCTTAAAAAGGAATTAGTACCTATATTACTCAACCTTTTCCAAAATATAGAAAAAGAAGGAATACTACCCAATACATTATATGAAGCACACATCATCTTGATCCCCAAACCAGGAAAAGACCCAACAAGAAAAGAAAATTATAGACCAATATCACTAATGAATATTCATGCAAAAGTATTCAACAAGATCCTAGCAAATAGAATCCAGCAACACATCAAACAAATTATCCACCATGACCAAGTAGTTTTATCCCAGAGTCTCAAGGCTGGTTCAATATACATAAATCTATAAATATAATACATCACACAAACAAATTAAAAGACAAAGACCATATGATTCTCTCAATTGATGCAGAAAAAGCTTTTGATAATATCCAGCATCCTTTCACGATCAGAACACTTAAGAAAATGGGTATAGAAGGGGCATATCTTAAATTGATAGAGGCCATTTATAGCAAGCCCACAGCCAATATCATACTGAATGGAGCAAAATTGAAATGATTTCCACTCAGATCAGGAACCAGGCAAGGTTGTCCGTTGTATCCATTGCTTTTTAACATTGTAATGGAAGTCTTAGCCATCGCAATTAGGCAAGAAAAGGTGATGAAGTGTATCCACATAGTGTCAGAAGATATCAAACTTTCACTCTTCACAGATGATATGATTGTATGTCTCAAAAAAACCAGGAATTTTTCTACAATACTCTTAAAAGTCACCAAGGAATATAGCAGCATCTCAGGTGACCAAATCAATACTCATAAATCTGTAGCTTTTATATATATCAACATTAGTCAAGCTGAAAAAAAAAGTCAAGGACTCTATTCCGTTCACAGTAGTGCCAAAGAAGATGAAATATTTGGGAGTTTACCTAACAAAGGATGTGAAAGATCTCTATGAAGAGAACTATGAAACTCTAAGAAAAGAAATAGCTGAAGATGTTAACAAATGGAAAAACATACCATGCTCATGGCTGGGAAGAATCAACATTGTTAAAATGTCCCTACTACCAAAAACAATATACAATTTTAATGCAATCCCTATTAAAGCTCTGCTATCATACTTTAAAGATCTCAAGAAAATAATACTTCATTTTATATGGAATCAGAAAAACCCTTGAATAGCCAAGACACTACTCAGAAATAAAAACAAAGCAGGAGGAGTTAAGCTACCAGACCTCAGACTATATTATAAATTGATAGTGACCAAAACAGCATGATACTGGCACAAAAGTAGAGAGGTAGATGTATGGAACAGAATAGAGAATCAAGAGATGAACCCAGCTACTTACCATTATTTGATCTTTGACAAGCCAATTAAAAACATTCAGTGGGGAAAAGATTCCCTATTTAACAAATGGTGCTGGGTGAACTGGCTGGTGACCTGTAGAAGACTGAAACTGGACCCACTCTTCTCACCATTAACTAAGATAGACTCTCGCTGAATTAAAGATTTAAACTTAAGACATGAAACTATAAAAATACTAGAAGAGAGTGCAGGGAAAACACTTGAAGAAATTGGCCTACTTGAATATTTTATGAGGACTCCCAGGGCAACTGAACCAACATCAAAAATACATTACTGTGACCTGATCAAACTAAAATGCTTCTGCACAGCCAAGAACACAGTTAGTAAAGCAGACAGCCCTCAGAATGGGAGAAGATATTTGCAGCTTATGTGTCTGATAAAGTTTTAATAACCAGAATCCACAGAGAACTCAAACGTATTAACAAGAAAAGAACAAGTGATCCCCTCTCAGGGTGGGCAAAGGACTTGAAGAGAAACTTCTCTGAAGAAGACAGTCATATGGCCATGAAAAAATGACACATGAAAAAATGTTCATCATCCTTAATGATCAGAGAAATGCAAATCAAAACTACTTTGAGATATCATCTAACTCCACTAAGATTAGCCCCCATCACAAAATCCCAAAACCAGAGATGTTGGCATGGATGTGGAGAAAAGGGAACACTTCTACACTGCTGGTGAGAATGCAAACTAATATGTTCCTTTTGGAAAGATGTTTGGCAAACACTTAGGGATCTAAAAATAGACCTGCCATTCGATCCTACAACTCCTCTACTAAGTATATATCCAGAAGACCAAACATCACATTATAAAAAAGATATTTGTACCAGAATGTTTATTGCAGCCCAATTCATAATTGCTAAGTCATGTAAGAAGCCCAAGTGCCCATTGATCCACAAATGGATTAATAAATTGTGATACATGTATATCATGGAATATTATGCAGCCTTAAAAAGATGGAGATTTTACCTCTTTCATGTTTATGTGGATGGAGCTAGAACATTTTCTTCATAGCAAAGTATCTCAAGAATGGAAGAAAAGTATCCAATGTACTCAGCCTTACTATGAAACCAAGTTATAGCCCAAGAATATGGGGAAAGGGGATAGGGAGGGGAGGGGTGGGGGGAGACTAGGTGAAGGGAGGGAAATTGGTGGGACCACACCTATGGTGCATCTTATAAGAGTACATGTGAAATTTACTAAATGTAGAATATAAATGTCTTAACAAAATAACTAAGAAAGTGCTGTGAAGGCTATGTTAACCAGTTAGATGAAAATATTTCAAGTTGTATATAAAACCAGAGCATTGTACTTCAAAATTGCATTAATGTACACAGCTATGATTTAATAAAAAAAAATTTAGTTAACATTCACTGAGTATTTATCATACACTAGGCATTTTTCATTGACTATTCAAAATACCCCACAAGGTAATTATCCCCCAGTGTAAATAAAAGACTAGATGCTTAAATAGGTCTTATAACTTGTCCAAGGGCACATAATCAGACGCAGGGCCAGTATGTGAATGCCTGTCTGCCTGATTACAGCACCAGTGGACCGAGACACCATATTGGTATCTTGTCTATAAAACCTGGTACAAAAACTGCCACCACAGTGCAGCATATGAACAGTGCAGAAAATAAGATTTTTCAGAGAGCTCAGAACAAGGCAGGAAGGAGGCTAGGCCATCTGTTCTTCTCTTGGATTAGAAGTTCTCCAACTCTTATAGTATTTGTGAAATGAGGTAATGGCCCAAGTGCCATCCAAGTGGATCCCCAGGGTTTAGCACCACAGAAAACTCTCAGTTCAAACTGCCCACCCATGGGGACGCTTTGCAGAAAGTCACTGGCTGACCCCTACCCATGTCCTGATTGCGTTCTCCTGGAGTTGGAGAGGAGGTACCCTGAGGGCAGAGCAGGCCCAGATGAGGGGCAGGAAGGATGGAGGCTGCTTATTAGTGCTTAAGTGGTGCTCCCGTGGTCCCCTGGCCTGAGCAGAGGGGTCCCTGAGTTAGAATGGAATACAGATAATAGAGACCCCCCCCCCATTAGGGTAAAATTAAATTAACAGCGAAAACATTCTCTCTTAAAGTTCCTCTATAAACTCACCTTGAAACTTTTGTGCTTCCCACTAAGTGTTTGCCAAGAAGAGGTAGCAGAAAACAAAACAAATGGAAAAAGAGGTAAATTAATATATGGTCAAAATCTAAACAGCTAATTATGTTGAGTTTAATAGTTAATTTTCATGTGTTTATCTGCTCATACTTTTATAAGAGACACTTAGAATATGGAAACAGTCTCTGCCAGCCATTTCAGTCCTCATTTATGTCCTGAAATAGCAACTGTCAGATCCCAGGTGGAGGGAAGCGTCAGGAGCTACTCAAGGCTACTAACATGGCCCTACTTCACTTCTGAAAGACAGGGAGTAAGCCAAGTTTTTGGAAAGAAATATAGAAAATCTTCAAAGAACTCACATTACATCAATCTAATTACTACACATCTATCCAGAAGGAAACAACGAAACAAAACAGAAACATTTTATCATAAGGACACTAGATCGTTTATCATAGCTCAATTTACAATAGCCAGGATGTGAAAACAACTCGTGCCATTCAATCCAGGAATGGATTAACAAGCTGTGGTATGTGTATCCCGTGGAGTACTATTCAGCCATAAAAAGATGGAGACTTTATAGCTATTGTATTAACCTGGATGGAGCTGAAACACATTCTTCTTAGTAAAGTATCACAAGAATGGAAAAGCAAGTATCCAATGTACTCAATACAAAATGAAGCCAGTAGATGATCTAATATAAGCCTACATAAGAGAAAAACTCAATTCAATTCAAGTTGCATGGAGGGGAAAAAAGAGAAGGGAGAGAGGGAAGAGGAGAGGGACGTGGTGTGCTCCCATGAAATGGGCACAGTGTAAAGGTATGAGGCCCACCTCTTGGAGACACAGCTACAAGAGGGGTGGGACGTGACCGCAAGAGGGACTCTACCAACAAATGTAAACATTGTAACCTAGTTGTTTGTGCACTCACATTAATCTGAAATTAAAAAGAAATCCAATGCTTGGTCTAAATTTTTTAAAAAGAAATTGTTAACAAGCTTGTAATAGAATGGAACTTTCTTTATCTGATTAAAATGGAGTAAACATGATATTAAATGGTAAAATTAAGTTTTCCCCTTTGAAGTAGAAAAGGAGACAAATCTGTTCACCATTTGCATTTCTACGTGGTCCTTACTAGAGGTCCCAGCCAGTGAAATGCAGCATATAAAGAAATACAAAAATAAAATGTACAAGTTAGCATGAAAGAAATAAAAATGTCATTATTCTCAAATGACTTATTGTATGTAGAAAATCCAAATGACTCTATACTTAAACTATAGAATTAATTAAGGAATTTACCAAGATGTCTGGATATAAAGTTAATACACGAAAGTCAATTAAATTTCCACATAGTTTCAATAAACAATTATTAAATAAAGTTAAAAAAAATTCATTTGGTTCAAATATCTAGCAATTAATTCAACACAAGATATGCAAACCTTCTATAACAGAAAACTATAACATATTCCTGAGAGAAATTTAAAAACTAAATAAATGATAAAACATACCATATTCATGGATTCAGAGACTAAACAGACTTATTGATTATTTCTCAAGTGGCCTATATAGATTTAGTGAAACTCTAATCAACATCCCAGCAGGATTTGTTGTAGAAACTGACAAGCTGATTCTATATATTTGTATGGAAATGTAAAAGGCTAAGAATTGCTAAAACAAAGATGAAACAGTTGGAGGACATGAGTTACTGGATGTGGAGACATGCAAAGCCCAGTAAATAGACAGTGGGGTGCTGCAACAGGAACACGTGGGTGCATAGCACACGGAACAGAGTCTGGAGAGAGACCCACATTTTTCGTGGCTCCTGACAAACATGGCATGTAAAACAACTGAGGAAGAATTTTTTTAAAAACATAAATGATATTGGGTCAATCTGAAATATGAAAAATAATGACCTCAATCATACACTGAAAGCATTTTTAGGTGTACTATAGACCAAATATGAATGGTGAAATAATAAAACTCATGGAGGACAACACTGGGGAATGTGCCTGTTACTTTTAGGTAGAGAAGAACACAAAAAAGCACAAACCATAAAGGAAAAAGATTTATAAATTGGACTATATTAAAATGTATAACTTCTGTTCATCAAAATATGTCATTAGAAGAAAGAGAAGATATTTGCATCATGTAATGAAAAGGCTCAAATGTAGAATATATAAAGAACTCCTGCAGATCAATATGAAATGCACAGACAACGCAGGAGAGAAATTGGCAAAAGATCTGAAGAGATGCTTTACAAATGAGATTCTGCAAATAGCTAATAAACATATGAAAAGGTGTTAAACCTTACCAACCATTGGGAAAATTCAAATTAAGGCCATAATGAGGTACCCTCTCACAACTATCAGAATAGTTAAAACGACAGACAAAATTCAAAGCCAGTGAGACGTGGAGCAGCAGAAATTCTCAGATCTGCTGGAGTGGGCATCCACTGATCCAACCACACTGGATACCTGTCACAATTACCCTGTGGCCCAGCAGTTCTATTCCATGATATATTTGTCCCCCTCCCCAAATGCATAGACAAAGAAAGCTTTGTTTTAGAGGTATTTATAATAGCTTAACGTCCAGAAACAACCTAAATGCCCTTCAATAGTAGAACAAACGAATGAGGGCATAGTCATGCATGGGTTGCCCTGTGTAGTAGTGAAGATACTGCTCATGCAAGAACATGAATCGAACATACCAGATAAGCAGGATAAACCAAAAACCAAAGAGCACATACTGTATTATTTTATTTATATAAAGGTTAAAAAGAGGCAAAATTCATAGTCTTGGAAGTGAGGACGGGGATACTTTGGGGAGGGGGAAACACTGCCTGCGCGTTGTGTGAGAGCTCATCTCAGTGGGGTGATGTGGGTGCGTTCACTCTGAGAAAATGCACTGGGTTGTACTCTGTGGCAGGTGTATTTTTTGATGTGCCTGTTATAAGTCAACAAAAGTTGTTTTTTGTTTTTTAAATGAGAAAGAGATCAACTTCGGGGTTAGTAGAGGGCTCCAGTTCCTGGGAATGTTTGTGAGCATATGTTTATGAGCAATGGTTCGTTTAGCCCAGAAATATCGCCAGCTCTCAATGAAGGACAGGTTTGGCATGGACTGGGCTATAGTCTAACAGCTTGATCATAATTACGTTTTTCATAGTATCTATTAAACAGATCCTCTTGCAGAGAAAATGGGGCCAGAACTGTCAGGTGGCTTTCTCTATCGAATTCTTCCAAAATGTGCACACATTTCACACAGGTGCTCCTGTCACCATGAAATATCCCTGACAGTCAGTATGTGTCCTCTGATGGCTTTTCCCCTGGCCCTATAGGCTTTAGCTTGGCTCTGTCTGCTAGCTCTCTTGCATTACAGAAGAAGAAAGAATAGGAGATCAATATCACATACTTATGGGGCCTCTCAGAAGTTAAAGGAGTCCCATACAATCACCATTTCTAAGGCTCCTGGAAATATACATAATCCTACAGTATTTCTGGGAATGGTAATACACACACACAAGTGGACCCTTGAACAGTACAGGGATTAGAAGAGCCAACCCCCTAAGGGCTCAAAAATTCCCACCAAATTTTGACTAGCCCAAACTGCTAATAACCTACTGTTGATCAAAACCCTGACTGATGGCCTGCACAGTGGCTCACGCCTATAATCCTAGCAAGCTAGAAGACCGAGGCAGAATGATCCTTTGAGCTCAGGCATTCTAGATCACCTTGAGCAAGAGCGGGACCCCATCTCTACTAAAAATAGAAAAAAACTAGCTGGGCGTTGTGGCAGGTGCCTGTAGTCCCAGCTACTGAGGAGGCTGAGGCAAGAGATTGCTTGAGCCCGGAAGTTTGAGGTTGCTATGATGTCACAGCACACTACCCGGGGTGCCAGAGTGAGACTCTGTCTCAAAAAGAAAAAAAAAACAAAAACCTTATGGATAATGAACATATTTTGTATGCTATAGAGAAAGAAATTTTTTTTTTTTTTGCAGTTTGGCCAAGGCCGGGTTTGAACCCACCACCTTTGGTATATGGGGCTGGCGCCCTACTTACTGAGCCACAGGCACCACCCAGACAAAGAAAAGGAAAATCATAAGGAAGAGAAAATATGTTTACTATTCACTAAGTGAAAGTGGATCACCCACCGCAAAGGTTTCCATCCTGGTCCTCATGTGGGGGAGGCTGAGGAGGGGGATGGGCAGTTGGTCGTACAGCCTCAGGGTGGCAGAGGTGGAAGGAAATCCACGCGTAAGTGGATCTGCACAGCTCAGACTCAAGCTGGGCAAGGGTCAGATGTATGTATTACATAGATGCATGCACACATATATATATACTGTACATATATATTTATATATATATATATCTCCAAGATAGGGTTATAAAAATTATAGTATATTTTAAGGTTTCACATTTAACATGTTCATAGTTTTAACATCTTCTCCTCCCTCCTCACCACACACACACACACACACACACACACACACAAAACCAATGACTGTGTGTATGACCTCATTTAAAAATACAATTTAACCCGAACTTTGCTGGCTTTGTGAGGGTAAGGCCAAGGCCAATAGCACTTCCTCACAGCACTCTCTACCTCCCCTTGAAAAGGAGAGCACTACAGAAACCATGTTATTTCCTGCTTACAAGCAGCTAGGCCAGCTGAGCACTCTGGTTCCCATTTTCACGGTGAATAGCCAACAAGTCTCAGTGACTACTTCAGGGGTTGGCAGCACATCTGGCACAGACTCGGTCCTGGGAGTCTGTGCCCACTTTATTCTTTGCCTTGGAGGCTGCTGCTGTTTACACGGACAGACCGAGCTGCTCAGCCAGCCCCAGCCCGGCCCCAGCTCCCTGGGAATGACAGCTACTTAGTGCAATAGTAGGATTTACAAACAGCAGGTTGGGATTTCTCTGGGCTGACCCACAGAGGCAGAATGCTGTCCTGCAGGGTGTAACGAGGGGAGGGGACACCTGGTTGCTTTGAGCCAAAGGACACCTCCTCTTTTCTCTTTAGCCCTTCAGGGTCCAAACAAAGGCAGCTACTTTGGGTTTTGTTCACTTCTTTGCCTTTGCTTTTGCTTTAATCAGCACACTGCCTGGATAGAAAAGTCCCACCTCCAACCCCTGGGGAGCTTAGAAATCTTTCCGAAGGCCGCAGGGGGGTGGGGGGAGGTTTGCTTCACCTCTCAGAGCTCAGCTCATGTGCCTCTTCCTGACACGTCTGAAAAACTCCAAACTGAATGAGCCCACATTCCTTTCAGTTGAGATCGTAAGTTCCAAATGATGAAAGCAGTTGGCTAAGATGTGTGCTAGAATATTTTGAAAACAGTGTGTACTTGAAGGAACGTAGAGGGTGAGGTTAGAGAAGGAAGCCTGAGGCTCCCCGCTGAATCTTTGGTGTACGGGCACTTTTCTAAAAGGAAAAGTCTCTACAGAGGTGAGAACATCCCCCTTCCTTCCATTTTCCTTCCTTTCCACCTTTGGGGGCCAGCCCATGTGTGACCCCCATTTGACCTGGATCTCACTCCAGCCCCAAACCGCACTTTCTTTCTGAACTCCTGGCAGACTATGATACTTAACCTGTTTTATATCACATCAGCTTATCTTCCAGAAAAGACTGTGAGGTATTAGAGCAGAGTTTCTCTACCTTCCTAATGTGGCGGCCATTTAATACAGTTCCTGTGGTCTCGACCCACAGGTTGAGAGCTGCTGTATTAGAGTATAACAAAGATCAAATTGATACTTAGCAATTAGGTGAATAAAGTAACACTTATATGTGTAATTGTATACATAAGAAAAAAATGTTGAAATCCTGATTAGGATGACTTTGACTGTAAGGAACTGAAACCCCTAACTCCGATGCCCTGGTCAGTTAGTGATGTATGATTATGTAGGACAAGACGTCCTAAATGAGGCGGCTGCAAGTTTGGCTAATCTGGTAACTCAACATCTTTGGGGACCAGAGATCTTTCTGCTCTACTATCTTCCGCAGGTTGGGTTGGTGTTTAGGACAATTGTCCTCAAGATGGTAAGATGGCTGCAGAATTCAACAGAGTCCAGAAGAAAAGGGACTTCTTCTTCTTGCATACTTTTTAGTTGTGCGATTTTTTTTTTCTTGGAAACCCCCTAGCAAACTTTCTCTTTCATCCCCTTGGCCATAATTTGCCAATCATGAAACAATCAGAAAGGACAATGGATTGCTGTGACCATTTTATAGATTAGTATTTGTTTTTGCCCTCCGATTGCTTTCAGAGAAGGAGAACTAAACCAAGTTGTGGTTTGTTAGCAAAGAAGAAGGGCGGGTGGTGCTCAGTGAGTAGGGTGCCGGCCCCTTATACCAAAGGTGGCGGGTTTGAACCCGGCCCCAGTGAAGTTGCGGAAAAAACAAAATAGCCAGGCATTATGGTGGGCACCTGTGGTCCCAGCTACTCAGAACCTTGAGGCAAGAAAGCACCTAAGCCCAAGAGCTAGAGTTTGCTGTGAGCTGTGACGCCACAGCACTCTACCAAGGGCAACAAAGTGAAACTCTGTCTTAATTTAAAAAAAAAGAAAAAGAAAAAAAAGAGGGCCATTTGCAATATGCCAGAACAATATCTGTCACTTAGATGGCTTGAATAAAGATTTCACCAAAGAAGATATACAAATGGCCAACAAGCATGTGAAAAGATGCTCAACATAGTTAGTTATTAGGGAAATACAAATCAAAACCACAGTGAGACGGCACTTCATACCCATCAGGATAGCCATTACTAAAAAAAAAAATAAAAATAACAAATATTGGCAAACATGTAGAGAAATTAGAACTTTTATTTTTTTTTAGTGGGCATGTAAAATGGCCCAACTGGAACAGAGTAGTTACCCTTCCTCCCACAGATATGAAAGCATAAAGCTGAGAGTGGGGAATATATAACAGACAAATGGCTGGAAAAAATAAAAATTAAAAATAAAAGGCAAAAATGTTTCCTCGACTCTTTGGGGGAACTGAGAGCTGCATCCCTGCCTCGGGACAGTGGTTGGGAGGGCAGGGGAATGTCTTTGTCCTTTGGGCTACAGCGCAGGCTCAGCTGACCTGGTTGGAGGTCTGGCGTCCCACTGGCCAGAGGACTCGGTGGGCCTCCCCGGGGGGCGGAGGTCACTGATGAAGATGGGTGACCAATTAGAATCACTAACTGCAGTAGCCTAGACGGAGAGCCCACCTGTAAAAGCTCCGTATTTCTGCTTTTGAGGAGGATGAAAGCATTTTAGAGGAATGAGCTTTCATTTCATTTGCTGGAAAATTAGTAAATCTGTTTTTCTTCTCCTCAAAACTTTTGTCTTTATTCTTCTGTCGTGACCTCAAGGGCAAGTGCCAAACTTTGGTAACACAACCACCATGGAAGACATTTTGTTGCTTTCTCAAAGGCTTCACATAGTATTACCAAATAATCCAGAAATTTCACTCTTATATGCAAAAAAATTTAAGTCAGAGATTGGAACCGTACTTATTCACTCCTGTTCAGAGCAGTAGCATTCAGAACAGCCAGAAGACGAAAAGAGCCCAAGTGTCCATATATGGGTGAATGAATAAGTAAAACGTAGTGTATCCATACAATGGCATATTATTTGGTCAGAAAAAGGATTGAATTTTGATATATGCTGCAGGATGGATGAACACTGAGAACTTACTCTAAAGAAAAGAATAAGCTCATCACAGATACTGTGTGATTCCACTCGTGTACAGTACCCAGAGTAGTGTGAGGAGCTATTGTTTAGTGGATACAGAATTTTTGCTGGGTTAGATGCAAGGGATTGGGATATAAAGAGTGCCAAACTGAGGAGCACACTGATTATTCGTTATGACTAAGAAAAATGAATTCCTAACAGTTATCGGGTACTGACTTACTTTGCCTTTTTATATTTGTACATGTGTATTTCATTAAAAAGGACATATACAAATCTAGCTTTATATAATTTATAAAGATCTTATATAACAATAAAAACCAAAAGGTACATAGGAATAAAAAACAACAACAAAAAAATTGTATAAAACTGGAATTGATAACACCACAGTTTTTCTTTTTTTTTTTGTACAGACAGAGTCTCACTTTATCGCCCTGCGTCACACAGCTCATAGCAACCTCCAACTCCTGGGCTTAGGTTATTCTCTTGCCTCCGCCTCCCAAGTAGCTGGGACTACAGGCGCCCACCACAACGCCCAGCTATTTTTATGTTTTTGTAGTTCGCCAAGGCTGGGTTTGAACACGCCACTCTTGGTATATGGGGCCAGTGCCCTACTCAAAGAGCCACAGCACCGCCCAACACTACACTGTTTTGCAGACAATTAATATTCCTAGGGTGCACATGGACTCAACTTTGCAATTCTTTTCAGGTTATGATGCCCATCCAGCTGTGTACTCTGTGGTGACTCACTTCTCTATGCCCATCCAGCTGTGAACTCTGTAGAGAGTCACTTCTCTTTGCCATCCTGCTGTGTACTCTGTGGAGAGTCACTTCCTTATGCCATCCAGCTGTGTACTCTGTGGTGCCTCACTTCCTTATGCCATCCAGCTGTGTACTCTATGGAGAGTCACTTCTCTATTCCATCCAGCTGAGGGTGCATCAGAAGAACAAGGAGAAGGAGAAACATTTGTTACTTTGCTGGCAAAGAAGGAAATTGTTAGTCTTTCATCTCAAAATACCAAATTTCAATACATGAGCAGAAATACAGAGCTTTTAAAACAAGGGCCCTCAGTGTTAGTCTGTTGTTTACAGTTAATGACAAAGCTGTGACCTCTGCCTACCTGAAGCCCACCCAGACCTCCACCAGTGGGACACTGGGCTTCCCTCCTGACAGTTCAGTTGGGCCATGTCCTGCAGCACAAAGAACAAAAGACATTCCCCTTCCTTTCTTGAACTCAGGCCAGAGACAGGAATGCAGGTCTCAGTTCCCAAGAAGAGTGAGAGAATTTTTAAAGAGACAGAAAACATTTTTGCCATTTTTTTTTTAAGGCCATTCCTGCTGTTACCTGTTCCACGTTTTAGTGGCATGCTCAGGAGGCATGCTGGAGCCAGCTCCCTGAAAGACGGGGAGCCTCCATACAAGTAAAAGGTAGAACCCGCATAAAGTGCAGTGGTGGCTTAAGAAAAGGTCTCTGGGCTCCTGCCTGCCTTGAACACACTCTTGGTCCTCACTCTGCCAAGCCTCCTTCTTCTCTCCCTGGACAGTGGGTTCAGTGAGGACAGGTTCTGGAACTTCCCACCTCACTGCTCCTAGCACCTGCAGCCTTGGCCAGGTGAAGCAGAAAGTGAAGGTACTTAACATCTTTCTTTTTTTCACATTCACTAAAATTGACACATGTGAGTACACACACACATTGCTGGTAAAAGAGAGTCTACAAATGATGTTTGATATACTTTATTATAAGAAATACTTTACCATTAATTTCATTTATCATGGTTTTCCCCACTTATAATAATTTATTTATTACAAATTTTCAGGTTTTCCTTTCCTTTAGTTGCAACCTGTTTATGTATATATTGACATTATATATTCAATTTGTCTTCTTTTAGATCATTGCAGGATAGAAAGTCTTCTCTACTTCTGCCTGCCCTTGTTCGTTTTTTCTAAGTCAGTGTGTGTGTGAGGATGAAAGAAAAGCAGGCCTAACTCCATTTTATTATAACTCTTATTCCTGAGAATCAGTGGGGAGACTGAGCAGGCCTGACTCCATTCTGTTGTTTATTACATTTCACTTCTTCGAAAAAAAAAAAACAAAAACGGTTCTGTTTGCCTCCCCACCCATTGCATGATATTTTGAGTGTACCTGGTTAAAACTGTTAGAATCATTAGTATTGTGTAGGAAGTCACGAACTACCCTCTGATTATGTTAAGGTGGTCTTCATACCATCTGCATGTGATACTGAAATATTAAAAGAACAAGCTTGACTGCATTTTACTATTTACTCTCTTTTACCTTCAAGACTAGCTCCTCTTGTTTACCCTCCCCTTGTGTAACTGTAAATGCAGGTACTTGTGATTGTGGCCCTAGTGATTAGAGCTGTTAATAATCATGCCCTTCACGACCCTTACCTGTAAGTTCCCCTCCCTGCATTTCCCCCCTAGGACATTGTGATTTGTACCTACTTTGTAAGGAAGAAAAATCACTAATCTCTCTCGTGATGATAGCATTGTGTAAAATAACTAACTGCCCTACCTTTGTGATTCCCCCACCCCGGTAACTGCTGTTTTCCCTTCTCTAACAACGCTTGCTCCCCTGGAAAAGTTCTGCCCTATAAAAATCAGAGCCACAGACAACTCAGGGCCACTCTCAGAAACCCCACATTGGGAAACTGAGGCAGTCTCTGGCAGCTCTTCAATAAAAGGACTCCTCTTTAAATTCAACTTGTCTAGTGGTGTGGTCTTTGAGAGACTCTTGGGCATAACATGTGCCCCTGTCCACAGCACTATGATTTTGTGACTCAGTTGTTAAGTCCTGACTCTTTCAGACCCACGTGGAGCCAGAGAAACAGAGCAGAGGGGAGGACTGGTGATGAGCAGAGGGAAGAGCACTTCTCAGGGTCTCTCCCCAGGGCTCTGGGGTGTCCAGCTGAGTTTCCTTTGTAATTACTGCTTCTGAAAGCCCTTGGGGTCAGGGTAACTTCTCTCCCTCTCCCTCACAAATCGGTCTGCCCCACCCCCTCTCTCCAATCCCCATTTCCCGAGGCTGAAGGGTGCTTCAAGGCTGGAGTCCTCATTTCCCTGTCTCTGTCCCTAAATTTCACTGTGAAGGCACTCAGGAAATTTCACCCCCAAACGACTAGAGATCATTAGAGACCAACAGGCCCTTGGCAGGGGCTTTCCCTCATCTGCATAACCAGACCAACTCTCCAGACCCATCAAAATAACCATTGACTTCCCTTTCTTTCCCTGTCATTTCACTATATTGCAAGAAGGAAAATCAAGAATGCAAGCAGACCTGGCCCAAATCATCTTAACTATAATACCTATCTTCCAAAGTTAATTTAATTTGCAGAGAGAATCATTTACAAGTCAATTTATTCCCCCTTCCCTCTCCCTCCTTAGCAACCATTCACTGCCCCTAAACAGAAATAGCGCTCCTCATCTCCCTCTTCCCTTTAAAAGAAGTGTATAAAAATATCTGGATCCCACTAGGACATTCAGTGATTGTCCCTTCTCCCATGTGCACAGTAAATAAACTTTTTTCTCTTCTTAATCTTCCTTAATTGTGAGTTGATCATTCAGCGAACTTTTTTGGGGAAAAAAAGATGTTCCCCTTACCCCACAACTGCCAAACCCATTTCCTTACCCTGTCTTCTTAATCACTAGCCTATTTATTAGCCCCTGCACTTTTAATAATCACCATTAGGAATGACTTGTAAATTTAGTGCTTACTAAAATTCTGAACAGAAAATAAAAGCAACTTTATCTGCACTAAAATATCAAATTTGAGGGTGGAGGTTTGGGGACACAGAGAACCAGATGCCAAAGTATGATGCTCTGGCTGGCTGAGCACTGTGAATTAAAATAAATTGAGTGTCGGCTGCCATAGCACAACGGTTACAGCACCAGCCACTAAACCAAGGCTGGCGGGTTCAAAACCAGCCAGGCCAGCTGAACAACAGTGACAGCTGCAACAAAAAATAGCTGGGCGTTGTGGTGGGCACCTGTAGTCCCAGCTACTTGGGAAGCTGGGGCAAAAGAATTGCTTAAGCCCATGACTTTGACGTTGCTGTGAGCTGTGACGCCACAGCACTCTACTAAGGGCAAAAAAGTGGACTCTGTCTCAATAAATAAATAAATAAATAAATAAAATAAATTGGAAGGCCTTAAAAGCTGCCCCAGCAGAACCCAGAACCTTCTAGCCTTCTCTTGCCATGACCAACCCTCTCCATGCCCCTGGATTTTCTTTATCAGAGGAAAAAAGAGGAGAGGAGAAGAGAGGAGAGGAGGGGAGGGGAAAGGAGAGGAGGGGGGGAGGGGAACGGAGAGGAGAGGAGGGGAGGGAAGGGAAGGGAAGAGGAGAGAAGTCATCAGCACTCCTACATAGACTCTTATCTAGTCTTCCCAGCACAGCCTCCTGAGATTGTCTGGCAGAGTTTAATCTATTTAATAAGGCAACCTCTGTTCACCACTTTACCTCTTTCATGTTTACATGAATGGAGCTGGAACATATTCTTCTTAGCACAAGAATGGAAGAAAAAGTACCCCTTACCTTTCCTAATTTGCCAGTCCTATTCAATTTCCCATGAGAACCATTTACAAGTTAATGTCTGCCCCCAGGTCCATTCAATTCCCCTAATAATCATTTACAACCCTTCAAATTGCCTACATTTCCCATATCTCACCCCCCACCCTGGGTTTATAAACATCAACCATCTGCCCCTTCCATGAGTCTCAAATGTTCAGGATTCCCATGTCTCTATGTTAATAAACTTGTATGTCCTTTTCCCTGTTAATATGTCTGTTGTCAATTTATCTCAGCAGGCTAAGACTTGAGTCTTAGAGAAGTCTCAGACAGAAGGTTTAAACTGCCCTACAGAGGATTTCTATCCATCTGCATTTCCTGACCTTTCATGGCACATGATTTCAGTCATCAGCACCTACCAGACACTTTCTTCTCTAAATAGAATGAGTGGACTTCTAGCTCAAAACAGTGTAGCAAGCAGGTCTATGTGGAAGGAAAGGGGATAAAGAAAAGGGAGACTAATTATAGTTAAAGAAATTCCACTTATTTCTCTTATGGCAGGCCAGTGCTACCTAGGTTACCACGAAAAGTCATGAGATAGTTTGTATTTGGCCCATTATTTCACTTCCAAGAAACATAGTCGATAGCACTCTTTCTGATTCACCAGTACAAGTTCCAAATTTCTCCACTTATCAGTGTTGCTGGGAGGGCTTTGTTTGTTTCCATCTGTGTGGATTTCACATTTGCTAAGTTTTGTGATCTCAAAACTTTGGTAATTATCCACTATCACTACATAACTTTCTGTCAATGTAACTGACTGTGTGGTGTTCTTAATTATTGACAATTTATAATTATACTTTGCACATCCCAGCATGGAGTATGGCCTTGGCCATTTTCCCAGTCTTGGGTAGGCACTCCTTCAATAAAACATTCTGGGAAGAACATTCCTTGGAATTAACTGTACTTCACAGGTCTTTGGCCTCATGTTTTAGAATATTCACTTATGTCAGAAATGCATACTCTGTGGGCTTCTATTGCTTAGATGCTTTCAGAACTTGCCTCAGTCCTCAAATGCAGTATTTCTCAGTTCCCACCACACAGCTGGACCAAAATAGAACCCTCCCACAACCCATGAAACATATGTACATTGCTTCACAGGCCAGAGGAGAGTACATTGCCGGGAAAATCTGAAATCATTCAAGCTGCCAGGACAAGGAGCTAAGGAAACAGAACTCCAAACTTAAACAGCATTTCCTTGGCCACCGTTGCAGAGAGCTGAGGGAGGATCTGGTAATGGTCACCTACACAGCTCTTGAGCAGATCTCCAGTTTCCAAATGGGGAAAAGGCCCAAATGCCTCTGGAGTTTCCTCCAGCTCATTGGAGAAAACTGGATCACAACTGTTACCACCGACTGGGTGTGACAGAGGGGCAAGGTTGGGAAGGAGGCATTAACCTTCCCAGACTAGTTTACTTGCTGGGGGGGGGCCCTCCTGAGCTCACAGAGCATTGAAGTGAACTATACAAGAGCTTCCAGCGGATCCCTGCTATCTAGTTGCCAGAGACTTTGTTAACTCTCCATTTGAGATTGGTGCTGGCTAGGACAATTGGTTGGGACCTCCTCAGCTGGTCTAATCACCCAAGGACTTTCCAAAGTGGTACCCTGGGTGTGTGGTAGTGGGAAACTTTGATTTGGCTTTTTCAATTGTTGCCTGTGGGGGGGTGGGGCGACTTAACTCTAGTATTCCTTTACAGCTCATATTTCAATACAGAGTAACAGATTCTCTAGGGTAAGATAAATACCACCTGAAAATAAGACAGAGCCACTTACCCCACCACACCAAGAAGGTCCCCAGTTTTGCAAGCAGTGGCTCTCGACGAGTCCTTGGCAAAACTCTAGGGGAAAAGGTACAGACACCAGTCCAAGCTTTTAAGCAAAGGTCTGGTCAATCACTACTCCTAGAACTCCCAGCCCAAATTGCCCTTATCTACTCATCTAGCCAAAGGGTGTAAAATTAATCATGGGGCGGAATCAATGGAAAAGCTCTGGAAATATGAACAACCAAACTAAGTCAACCCCCCCAAGGAATAATCTGGCGGACACAAGCAAGGATCCTATGCATAAACAGATGGCTGAAATGTCAGAAATTGAATTCAGAATTTGGATTGCAAACAAGATCAAAAAAATAGAGGAAAAGTTGGATTTAGAAATTCTGGGTGCATTTCAAAAATTGTCTCAAGAATTCAAGGAATTCAAAGACCAAATGACCAAAGATTTGGACACATTGAGGCAA
>CAUYON010043025.1:0-14925 GCA_963573935.1 Arctocebus calabarensis | reverse complement strand
CTCAGCCATTTGCTTATGCAAGGGATCTTGTGCTTCATCTACCTTGTCATTCCTTGGGGGAGTTGATCTACTCTGGTTATTCATATTGCCAGAGTTTTTCTGTTGATTCCGCCTCATGATTATTTTTCACTGTTGCCTATGACTTTCCTCAGAGTTGGGGAGGTGTCTCTCCCAGTAAGACCCTGGCAGAATCACTTTGTTGTTACTGGATCTTTGTAGGGAGTGACCCTGTGTTTCTAATGATTTCTCAAACCCTGCAGAGTGGAGAGCTTAAATCCTCCTCAGCCTGCTTAGAAGACACTTTAAATTGCTAACTTGGGCTAAGCAGAAGCTTTTCCAGGAAAGCGCTGTGGCTGGGATCACTCCTTAAGTGGCTATCCTGCCCAAGTTCTCCCAAGGCAGTTCAACCAAGTGCCAAGTCCAAAAGAAACCCTAAACAGCTCACAGGCAAGGCCATTCCATCCTGCAGTCCCACTGTTGCCCCACCCACAGCCGCCGACAGGATCAGACCGAACGAACAGACGCAACCACTTGCCCAATCTCCACCGCTTTTGCCTTCCTTAGGGTGTCCAGAAGCCTCATGCTGTCTCCCTGTGTCCCCAAAAGGAAGTTTCTGGGCAGATCCTACCTGCCAGAGATGCTTGAAGTCCTCTCTCCCCAGTTTCACCATGCCCAGCCACAAGGAAGCTGTTACTCGCGACCACACATAAGTTAAATCACCTTTCAAACCATGCAATTCTTTCTGACTATTAACCAGCAATGAAATATTAATAGTATTCATGTGTTAGGCATACCTGTGCCAATGTAAGCTATGCTGTAGCTGTTTAGTATGTGAAATCTAAATGGTATCTTTGAAAGCTGAAATATGTGCTTTATGTATTCTGGAGTTTTTATATGAAAGTAATCCGAGATTATTGTAGTGAACATTTTTTATGTTTCATTTAAAGGGATGATATAGGAAAAGTACCTTTTTTTGAAATAGATGTTTATCTATTTTATGAGCTGATTTCTTTTAATATTCTTTTCTTCTGATAATAAGGCTAATTTTATTTTCCTAGAGAAACAAAGTTTCATGTGAATCTTCACTTTTTTTTTTTTTTTTTTTTGTAGAGACAGAGTCTCATTTTATCGCCCTTAGTAGATTGCCGTAGCTTCACACAGCTCACAGCAACCTCCACTCCTGGGCTTAGGTGATTCTCTTGCCTCAGCCTCCCAGGTAGCTGGAACTACAGGCACCTGCCACAACGCCCAGCTATTTTATTGTTTTGCAGTTCAGCCAAGGCCGGGTTTGAACCCGCCACCTTCGGTATATGTGGCCGGCACCCACAGGCTCCGCCCAATCTTCACGTGTGAATGCTTTTTTGATTTAAAACTTTTTGGGGGTTATAACATACTATTTTTTAATTTGGGGAGAAATCATTATCCCAGATCAGATTTTAAAAAGAAATATTTTCAGTAGCAAGAATGGCATTGCCTAAAAATTAAATGGCGTTGATGGCAAAATAAGCATTTACAGTAGTGTTTTATTTGCATATTTTTAAGTACTGATCATTCATTGTGGAAACATATACTTGATGAAAACTATGTGTGTCTGTGGAAGCTGCTTTTTAATTTTTTTTTAGTTTTCTTACACAATGTTCATTTTTATCTTGTTATATTTTTATGTTTTATTCAGTGTAAATCAAAATGAAACAAAAATCTGTTTAATTGGCTCAGAAAAGGGCCTTGTGAAAAGAAAAATATTGGCTAAAATTCTACCAATAGAGAATTAGAATTTACAGGGATGGATTGGAGTTACAGTCCCATGGAAACTCTTTTGTAATTCAGGATATATGGGTTCTGTATGTATGTACCTTATCAAATTATTATTGTATTCAGGATTAAAATTGCATTAAAATAGAAAAAAATAACAATAAGATCAGAAAACCTAACAAAGGAAGGAACAGAAGACCTATAAAAAACAGTTCTAAAAAGTGTCCTCACCATAACTTTTCTTACCTTTCTGTTTTTCTCAAATTTTTGTATAGCAACTGTCTGGGTAGGGTCATCCTGCCAAGTTACTGCGAGGACTCATGCCTCATTTTAAGAGAAGTCCAGACAATGATATTGTATCCTCCACCCTTTGAGCCCACTGACCTACAGACCTCACTGGGCATCGATATCCACATCAATTTTAGTTCATCTAACTCAGGCTATTTGGTGATGGCAATTGATTGATTGTTAGCCCAATTGGCTTACTGGTAGGAGATTTTATCAGACACTGATTTTACACATGGTCCCTTTATTTTAAGTGATAACTCTATTGGTATTTTTAATCTCAAGGGAGAAATCACTTAAATTGCTGGTTTTGCTTGATCTTCTACTGTAACTGTAATTAGTTGTCCCTAGACAACTAAGGTAATAAGAAATGAAAGGCTATAATTTGCCACTGTTTACCTTTTCTTGGCACTATCTAGCCTCTGTACCTCTGTAGCACAGGAAGCTGTCCTTTTAGTATTGCCTTTGGATTTCATAGAAAGAAGCTCATATGCATACAGATACCTCCAATCTGACAGTTTCTTCCTTGTTGTAATATATATTGGATCTTTGTTTTTATTGGTTCTCTTTGAAGATGCCCGCCTTTTCTGTAGTCTTCTCAATTTATGATTAATGTCTCTCTCACATCCTTTTGCCATAGGGGCTGGAGAAGCAGTAGGATTCCTGCTTATTCTTCATTGCTATTTCTACATCATTGTCATTCTCATCTTTCTAAAATACCTCCTAGCTTGAAAGTTTATGCCATCAAACTGTACTCTCTGCTCCCCTCCCCAGTTTTTGTCATGTGTAAACCTCTGAATCAGTCCCCCTCATTCTTGAAAGATTTTTAGCTCTTTGACCTCCTCTTTTCCAAAAGTCTCATTTTCTACCATAATTTAGCCATTCACTTCCAAAGTCACACCCTAAACAAGGTTATTACCAATAACTATACTCTCTTAATAATCTCAATTTCAAGCATCACCAGTTATCACTACTAATCTTTAAATCTTATTCTCTTTGGTATTCCAATTCCAATAATTCTTTGATCCAGTAGAAATTTTTGTTTTACCACTTTTTCATGACCTTGAAATGAGCCTCATTTTTCTTTTCATCTAGGTTAGATTCCTCGGTACAACATCATAATCACTCCTTACTGTTTTACATACACACTCAACTCTTTCTTTCCCTTTGTTACACTTACACGGTAAAACCCTAAACTTAGTTCATTCCTACTTTCTAATTACTCAGTGCTCATACTTCCATAGTTGAACATGGCTGGAGAAAAACGACCATAGTAAATGGTCTTATTTTAAATTTTTGACCACTGAGTTCAAATGGGTCCTTGGTGCTTTTCTAGACATCTACATTTCTCTACTATGTGCCATCTTTCACTCTTCTACATTACTGTTTCACACCATCTTTTCCTTAAAATTTTCTGTATTTCCTCTCTCTTTCTTCACTTTTCAACTGAGTCTTTCTTCTTCTTCACTGAGTATATGAAGCAATCAGAAGAGAATTTCCAAAACTCCATTACTACATCTGTGGTGGCAGGTCAAAACAATTACTGTCTCTGCCCATCTACTCTGCCTCTAACCTTCTTGCTATGTGTGTGTCCATACCCCCTAGTTATTCTCAAGATCTTAGTCCATCTCTTTTATTCATCCTATCTCTCCTGCATCACACATTTTTCTCTGTCCATGAATTATTCCTGAATGTACAAGCACATTGTTATGTCTCCCATCCCAAAACAAAACAACAAACACTCTTACGATTCCACATGCCTCTCTGGATGATAGAAAAAGATGGTAGAATTAAGAAAAAATCATTCAAAAGAATAGCATAGATTAACTATCTCTATTTCTTCTGCTCTTACTCTTCCTTGATTCACTCCAGTCCGGCTTTCAATCCCTACTGCTATTGAACCAGCTCTTATACTGGTCACTAGTGCTGAATGTTGCTAAATTTACTAGTTGATCCTCAGTTATAATCTTACCTGCCTATCAGCCATATTTGACACATGGATCACTATCTCTTTGAAATGTCTTTGTCATTTGATTTGCAGGATATCACTCTTTCTTGGTTCTCCATACTTTATTTGCTCCTCCTTCTAAGTGTATTACTGTCTCTTCCCACTTCCCAATCCAAAATGCTATCGTGCCTAGAGCTCAGTCATCAAATCACATCTCTTTCTATACTTCTTGTGTGATTGCATTATTTTAATAATCATCTATATACTAACAGCTCCCAGATGTATATCTTGTGCTTAGACTTTTCCTATCATCTCCAGACTTCTATACTCAACAGCCTTTTTGATATTTACAGTTACATATTAACAGGCATCTTAGTAGATTTCTTGCCTTTCAAGCCTTACCCAAAGCTGTTCTTCCTGCAGTCATCCCTATTTCCATATAGATGGCAACTCAGTCTTTAAAACTTTCCAGAGTCATTCTGGATTCTTTACCCTCTCATCTAATCCATGAGCAAATACTATTCCTTTACCTTCAGAATATATACAGAATCCAACTACATCTCATTATCTCTGCTGCTTATTACTCTAGTCAGCTACCACCATCTCTCACAAATTATTGGAGTAGCCACCTGATTGCTCTTCCTGCTTCTTCCCTCCCACGTTATAATCTATTCTTAATACTGCTGCTGGAATTATCCTTTTTTTTTTCTTTGAGGCAGACTCTTGCTCTGTTGCCCCTGTTAGAGTACAGTGGCATTGCTATAGCTCATAGCAACATCAAAATTCTGGAGTCAAGTAGTTCTCCTGCCTCAGGCTCCTAAGTAGCAAGAACTTGCCACCATATCCAGCTAATTTTATTTTTCTTTATAGAGATAAAGATTTCACTGTGTTGCCCATGCTGGTCTCCAACTCCTGGCCTCAAGCAGTCCTTCTGTCTCAGCTTACCAAAATGTTGGGATTATGAGTGTGAGCCACCATTCCTGACCTAGGTTCATCTTTTTAAAATGTAAGTCTTGACCAGGTACAGTGGCTCATACCTGTAATTCAGCTGTTTGGGAGGATAAAGTAGAAGAATCACTCAAGACTAGGAGTTCAAGACCAGACTAGGTAACATAACGAGAACCTGTCGCTACAAAAGAATTTTTAAAAATTAGCCAGGAGTGGTGGCATGCTCCTGTAGTCCCAGCTACTCAGGAAGCTGAAGTAGGAAGATCGCGTGAACCCAGAAGTACAAGGCTGCAGGGAGCTATGATTTCACTTCTGCATTCCAGCCTGGGTGACAGAACAAGACCCTATCTCTAAAACAAAAACAAAATGAACATACCCCTTCCCAGCCAGAGCGCTTCAATGGCTTCTTATCTTACTCAAAAAGACATAGTTATCTTTCACTGTGACCTACAAGGCCCACCATGATCAGTCTCCCCAGTATCTCTCTGAACTCATCTCCTATGATTCTCTTTCTTGCTCTTCTCTTTCTAACTACATTTATCTTCTCACTGTCCTTAAACACAGATATACTCCCACCTCAAATATATTCCCACCAAGTACTTGCTGCTCCTTCTGCCTGGTATGCTCTTCCCTGTAAGACTTGCCCCCTAGTTCCTAGAGGTCTCTATTCAAATGTTATAGATACCATTCTGCATAAAACAGTGACCCCCCCAACTCTACTTTCATTTTCTCCATACCACTTGTTACCATATGCTGTATCTGACATACTATATATTTGCTTAACTATCTGTCCCTATTTAAATGTATAAGTCCATAAATATAAAGGTCTATAAATAAATTTTTATGTCCTGAGCACTGAGAACAGTACTTGCTATATAGTGGCACTAATTATTTGCTAATTTAATGAATTTAAAAACATATTAAAAATGCTTTCTGTGAGTTTAACAGACTATACCCATGGTGGATTCTCATTTCAGCAGGAAGGGAGATTTACACTCCAGCCAGTAGTCGGCATGCTTTTCACTGGGGGACAACATGAAAGAGAAGCAACTTCAGCAACATGAAAGAGAAGCAACTGTCAACATTACTCTAATGATAACATTCTTTAATCATTTGAGCCTGAACCTAATGGGATAATATTAAATTCTAAAAAGTCTATCAAACAAAATGTTAAAAAGATGACCAAATTCCAAGGACTTTTCCTGAAGGGATGAATATGTTAGCTTCTTTCATGTTTATTCTGAATCCTCTGACATTCTCTCACATTTGTTTTTGTATAGAATCAGTAGATGCATAGCTCATTTGGGGATTCTGGAAACATCTATGCAATACTTAAAATCCTTGATCCCCCAAATAGTTTCAGCTGCCTTTAATCTGGCAAAGCATCAATTAAATGATCCCTTGTATTTCTTTATTACCCTAAATGTCATTTCTTTGGGTCCCCCTAAGTTCACGGTTTATAACAGGATATCTTCCATTGGTCCTCCCTTAATACTACCCTTAAGAATTGAGTCTCTGGGGCAGTACCTGTGGCTCAGTGGGTAGAGTGTCAGCCCCATAGATCAAGGGTGGCAGGTTCATAGCTGGGCACTGTGGCGGGTGCCTATAGTCCCAGCTACTCTGGAGGCTGAGGCAAGAGAATCGTCTAAGCCCAGGAGTTGGAGGTTGCTATGAGCTGTGATGCCATGGCACTCTACCAAGGGCAATAAAGTGAGTCTACGGGCTCAGCACCCTGTAGTACAGTGGTTATAGCACCAGTCACATGCACCAAGGGTGGCAGGTTCAAACCCAGCCCAGGCCAGCTAAACAACAATGACAACTACAACAAAAAATAGCCAGGGATTGTGGCGGGCGCCTGTAGTCCCAGCTACTTGGGAGACTGAGGCAAGAGAATCGCTTAAGCCCAAGAGTTTGAGGTTGCTGTGAGCTGTGACACCACGGTACTGTATTGAGAGCAACATAGTGACACTCTGTCTCAAAAAAAAAAAAAAAAAAAGGAAAGAAGAAGAAGAATTGAGTCTACAGCTGGGCTGTGGCTTACGCCTGTAATCCTAGCACTCTGGGAGGCCAAGGCTGGAATGTCTCACAGGTTCAAGACCAGCCTGAGCAAGAGTGAGAGCCCATGTCTCAAAATAGCCAGGCGTTATGATGGGCACCTCTAGTCCTAGCTACTCGGGAGGCTGAGGCAAGAGAATCACTTGAACCCAGGAGTTTGAGGTTGCTGTGAGCTATGATGTCACTGAACTCTATCGAGGGCAACAAAGTGAGACTGTTTCTCAAAAAAAAAGAATTGAGTCTACTTTGTCTGAAGTTTTGGTTCTCCTGTAGGAAAACTGAAGAGAAATGGCATAGTAAGGCTCCTATGAGAAAGTAAAAAGTTAGTTAATCTAACTGGTTAAAGTTAGTTAATCTTTTGTCAGCATCAGTTTTTCTTTTCTTTTCTTTTCTTTTTTTTTCTGAGACAAAGGCTCAAGCTATAGCCCTGAGTAGAGTGCCGTGGCATCACAGCTCACAGCAACCTCTAACTCCTGGGCTCAAGCGATTCTCCTGCCTCCGCCTCCCAAGTGGCTGGACCATAGGCACCTGCCAAAATGCCCAGCTATTTTTTTGGTTGCAGCCATCGTTGTTTGGCAGGCCTGAGCTGGATTCAAACCCACCAGCTCAGGTGTATGTGGCTGGCACCTTAGCCACTTGAGCCACAAGCGCCGAACCAGCATCAATTTTTCTTATTGAGAAACTAAACTGTAAGCCTGTAGCTATCAGGGTGGCAATGGTACTAGAATATACAGGGCCTCACCTCGTTTTGAGCTTTCAATATGAACTTTACAGAGTCCATACTAATAAGAATCATGGTATAAATTAAACAAGTTACAGAAATTACCCAGCTGTTTCTCTCTACCACAGTAGAAGCAGTTTGTATCCTTGTGATTGAGCAGCCACTGCCCTTCTCTCTCATGTGTATGTGGGTTCCAGCAAAAATTAAGTCTTCTATAGAAGGAGAAGGGCAACCAGAGATCTCTATAGAAGGATTCTTTCTAACATAGAGGGCACAGACACACTAAAAGCTTATCCAGGAAGAAGGCAACACAACAAATATCCAGAAAGGTAGCAGAGTGGCTGCTCTCAACTGTCCACATATTATACTATTCTTTTAGCACGGCTTCTACTCTGAAGAAGACCCAGGGGTTAAAATTTCAAACTACTCATTGTTATACGCCATGTGTTCTTTCTCCAGATTCTTTATCCAGACCAAGACGAACAGTATTCACTAGAGCCATCGAGGGCTGTGAATTACATTGGCAGGACAGCCACCTACAGCAAATAATCAGCAATGATAGGTATACAGCTCCTGCCTGCCAAGAAAGTGAGAGACTACTCTTTAATTCCCAAGGCCAGCCACTGTGGCTGGGTAAGTCGATGCCTCTTGTACTCAAAAAATTTCAGAGTTCAACCTCTTCTCTTGCCAGGTTCAAATAAGCCATCTAAATATGTACCAGCAATTCCAAATATAGTTTGGACTCAGGATATTTATGTGACACCTAAGCCATTTGATTTTTTTTTTTTTTTTGGTCTGTACTGATACGTACTTGTGGTATATGTCTGGTCTATAAAAATTAGGTCAACTTAAGGAGGTGGTCAACTATGAAGATTCTACTATAATAGGTTTTCAGAAAAGATAGGATTCATTAAACGAATGAGGCTTTTCCTTTTAGACCAGTAGTTCTCAACCTTCCTAATGCCACAGCCCTTTAATACAGTTCCTGCAGGTCGCAACCCACAGGTTGAGAAACGCTGTTTTAGGCAATTAGCTGCTCTCTTCCTTAGGTTCCAATAGTACATGTTCACAAAGAGGTACTAGATTTTATTATCCTAGCTGTGTGTCTTGTTTTATACCATACCACCATGCTAAGGCTGTGAGGCAGCTCTTTCAAGATAGAACCTGTGACTTATTCAACTTTTTATGGCCTTAAAGATAAAAACACAGTTCTTGGTATACTATTGTTGTCCAAATGAATTTGAGTACTGGACTAAACATGAATTCCCTTTATCAAGCACAAATTTTCCTGATTTGAAATAGTAACTCAACCAGAATTTTTTCTTCTTTGTTAGAGCATGTGCCTACAGCCTGTGCTCGGGTTGATGCCCTACGTTCCCATGGTTATCCACAAGAGGCCCTCAGACTCACAGTGGCCATTATTAATACCCTGAGGTTGCAGCAGCAACGGCAACTGGAAATCTACAAGCATCAGAAGAAAGGTATAGTGATTAGGAGGCATCTAGCCCCCTTAGGTCTAAGGTTGCCTAGGATGCTGGGAGGATACAAGACCCAGATCTTAATTTTCATTAAATATTATGGTGTGGCACGGGCTATGGAATTCTAGGTCATTCCACCTGCTTTAGGGAATGCTTCACTTTATCTCTATGAATTTTGATTTTCTTACTGGTAAAATGGAAATAATGCCTTCCTACCCCTCTCACAAGGCATTTGGAAGGCTCATTAAGATCTAGTATGAGAAAACCCTTTTAAAGCTATAAAGGAGTAACCACTTATGCTGAACCAGCAGGCAGCCTAAATACAAACCACATGACCTTGCAGCTAGCTGGTGTGCTTGTGGCCAGTCCTATCAATCCGGGGCAAGGCTTTAAGGAAAGCTTTTCTTTGATTCTCAGGATCAAGACCTGAAAGATAAGGAGAGCGACAGAGGACAGGCAGGGACAGGGAGCAGTGTGTCTCCATCACTCTCTAAAACTTTGACTTGCTTATTTCCAGAACTGTTGGAAAGAGGAGCCACAACCATCACAAACCTAGAGGGCTGGGTGGGCCACCCCCTGGATCCCATTGGTTGCCTGTTTCTTACTTTGACTGAAGCCTGCCGACTGAATGATGATGGCTATCTGGAAGTGTCAGGTACAGGGATCAGCCCAAGACAGGCCAAGAGTGCCTTTGACCACCCTCCACTCCCTGCCAGATTCTGCTCTATCCCTTCTTACAGCCTTTTATTTTTCTCTTGGCCAAACTGGATCACCCCTGAGAGGTTTTCTCAGGCCCCCTCTTTTTCCTACCTTTCTTTCTTATGATCTAGTCTTGTCCTACTTTCCCATTTTATCTTGCTAGCCTTCCTTGCTCCTCTCTTTTGCTTACCAAAAATAAAAAATGTCTGAGATGGGATAGAGGAATTTCAGGGTAGGCCAGAACCTAGAGCAGTCTGAAAGTGGAAAATAATTGCTACCAAGAGTGTGCATATCTCTTGCAGTTGCATAGTACTCTCTGGTTTCTTTTGAACCTCTTCCCTCTTAGTGGTTTTGTACCAATTTTACTAATGAGAAGTATAGGATAGTAACTTAAAAGAATCTCAAAGTAGCCAGGACTAGATAGAAACAGAATTGATTTTTCTTTCCTTTATGCCATTACCATATTATATTCATATATCTACTTTAGTATTTAGCACATTAGATTACAATTTGTTTACAGGTGAGTATTTCTTAGTAGACTATCAGCTGCTTGGAAACAGAAATTAAGATTTACTTTGTGATCCTAGCACTTACTGTAGCACCTGCCATTTATATTCTTCCATAAATATTTACTAGATGGATGAGGGAGAAAAGAATAGAAACCAAGACTACAACTTTTAAACTTGAAGTTAGACTATAACTTCATCCTGAAATTATTAACCCAGTGGTAGAACAATAATAACATAGAAGTTGCAAGTGTTAGAAAAGTAAGAATTTAACTGGATGGATTCATATTTCCCTGGGTAGAGATACAAATGATAGTATCTGTTATCTTCCCTCTGATCCCCTACAAAGAGAATCATCATCTTTGGTCTTTTCATCTATACAGTGACATTTATATCTTGAAAATACGAAGTCACACTTGGATTTACCAATTTTCCACTGTACATACTTAGCTTATTCCTTATGCCAGGTCCTGGTGATACCTAGAGCAACAAAATGGTCTCATCCCTTTAAGGTGCTTGCACTCTAGTAAAAGAGACAAACAGAAAAACAAATAATTACATACTGTGTTAGCAAAAGATAAGTATAAGATTTATACTTCCCCCAATTAACCTAGTCAGTTCATATGTTAAGAAAAAGGTGGGGGGCAGCACCTGTGGCTCAAAGGAGTAGGGCACCGGCCCCATATGCCGGAGGTGGCAGGTTCAAACCCAGCCTGGCCAAAAAAGAAAAAGAAAAGGGTGGGGATTTTTGTGACTCTGTATAATCTTTTTTCAGTATATTTTCCTTCCTCTTCCGGGGTTCTGATTCAGCTTTTCTGTAATAGCTATTGACCAAGCTATATCCCAAAGGTGGGAGGGAGAGAAAGAAGAATCTGCTGGGCCTGACCTACAGAACCTCATTCCCTGTTGCCCTCAGATCTGAATGAAAGCAGACCCCCTGTGTACCAGCATGTACCTGTAGCTGCAAGCTGCCCAAACAGCAGTGAGTCCTATCTATCATTGGCCCTAGAAGTTGCTCTGATGGGCATGGGTCAACAGAGGGTGATGCCTGAAGGCCTCTATGCACAGGATAAGGTGTGCCGAAATGAGGAGCAGCTCCTAAGCCACCTTCAGGAACTACAGCTGGACGATGAACTAGTGCAAACACTGCAGAAACAGTGCATCTTACTGCTGGAAGGTAAGTAGTGAAGGGCCTGTCTTCACAGTGCCTTTGACCTATGAGCTTGGGCTCCCTTCTCTAACAGAGCACAGGTATGGGAACATTTATGACATTGAAATACAGGGAAGGTTCCCATGGTTAGCAAGCATGCATGCATACGGGGGCTGAAGTCCAGCTGGCAAATGGAAGCATACCCTCCAAAAAACCCGAAAAAACAAAAAAACTTCTGGCTTATCTTCTTCCTTCAGGAGGCCCCTTCAGCGGTCTGGGAGAAGTCATCCACCGAGAAAGCGTTCCCATGCATACCTTTGCCAAGTATTTGTTCTCAGCTCTGCTGCCTCATGATCCAGACCTGTCCTATAAATTAGCCTTACGTGCCATGAGGTGGGTAACCCTTTCCTGGCACAGTCGTCTGTACCAAAGCAGAAGTGTCTAGTGTTCAGTTTCTTTGTTTATCCCACTCTCTTCTCTTTCCTTCTTTGTCTATTCTACTGGACCTGCCATCAAGCTTACCTTAAAATGGCTCAGATATTTTTATATGATTTAGGATTCCTATCTGGGATTCCTTGTTGGTAACCCACTTGGCTCCCTGGCTTGTGGTTGATTGTCTGAGGAAGCCCCTGAAATATTAATAGATGTGGAGGACAACAAGCTCTGAGTCTCCCTGTTCTGGGATCAGTCAGGCAGGCCAAAAAGGTATATGACCCCTTCCATAGCTCAACTGAGGCATGGTGCCCAGGCATGGGTCCCCAGAGGAATCTAAGGAAAGTATAGATAAATGTGTTTACCCTAAGATTTGAGAAATGAACTATGGGCATCTTGTTTGCAGACTAGTATAGGATCCTTGGTTTAAGCAGGTAGACTTGTGGGATGCAGCAGATTAAACAGAAGAAAAACTTTACTTAGACCATAAGGTTATGAGAACTCAACTAAAACAAGAAATTGCTTGACATGTATTTCTCATATTTTATAAATAACCTATGGCATTCGAACTACCTTTCAAATCCATTTGGGATTATGGAGCTTGATTTCTGCAACTGCTCAGGCACTCACCTCTGGAGTGAGTGGAATGGTACTGTAGAATATAGTACCATAGTTTTAAAAACCTTTCACGCTCTTAGCTAATACTTTCCTTTCCCCACTTCCTCCCCTGCAGAGAGCAAGCTTCTCTAAGGTGCCTTAGAAAGTCAGGGTCTGGATAGTGTCTGATGACTCTTCTGGGTCTTCTAGGTTACCTGTTCTAGAAAACTCAGCTTCTGCAAGCGACACTTCTCACCCTCACCATATGGTATCTGTGGTGCCCAGCCGTTATCCTCGCTGGTTCACACTTGGACACTTGGAATCACAGCAGTGTGAATTGGCCTCCACCATGCTGACTGCTGCCAAAGGTGAGCACAGATAGACCTTAGGCTCTAGCATCCTCACTGTGCCTGGCCAGCCATGACTTGTCAAAGACTTGTCCTGCAGTCTCCTGAAGAAAAGAAGCTATTTGTTCTTCCTCAGCCATTTTAGAGTGATGGGGATTCTTACTTTGATTTCTGCTATTAGAAAGAACACCTAGGCACAAAGCAAAAACTTTGCCCTAGTTACTAATTGTAGGACCCTAAGTATAAAAACTTAAATGACCTTTAAGTTAACTTCCAAACCTAACCTTCCATATGATAAGTCACTTCACCTTTCTAAGCTTCATTTCCAAAATCTATAAAACGAGGATCATTGTCAGTGATCCGTCAGCTTCCTAGAGACATTGGAAGATCTAATGAAGTGATGACTAAGATAGAGCTTCAGAACTCTCTCTCAGATAGGAAGTTTGTGATTTTTCCATTGCCCTGAAAAGATAGGCAATCCAGAGTAACTCTCAGCCTTTTAAACACACATACTACCTGGTGCCTATGCTGATTTCCCCACAGAAAAAAGTGAAAATAGGTCTTTATATGAAAAGCTATAAAATACTAGCTACCATAGACTCTTGAGTATTTTGTACCAGAAAACTACATGGATTTTTGAAGCTTTTTAAAAAATTAAAAATAATTTATGTTGCATTATCTTATTGCCAAAAAAAGAAAAAAGAAAGAAAAAGTTAATTGCAGGAAAGGCAAAAAATAGAGTAAACCAATATAAAACTGATACAATAAAAAACATACAGAAATTGAACAAAGGATATGATCAGATAGTCAGTTGACAGAAAAGGACATACAAATGACTCTGAGATAATCCAAATGCTTGCTATCACTTGAGAAACATAAAATTAATCCTGAAATAACGCCTTTTACCAATCTTATTGGCAAAAATTAATGAATTTGATAGTAAGCATCCATGTAAGGCCAAGTGTGGTGGCTCACACCTGTAATCCCAACACTCGGGGAAGCTGAAATGAGTAGATTGACTGAGTAAGAGTGAGACCCCATCTCTATAAAATAACCAGGCGCTGTGGCGGGTGCTTATAGTTCCAGCTACTTGAGAGTCTGAGGCAAGAGGATCTCTTGAGCCCAAGAGTTTGAGGTTACTGTGAGCTAAGATGCCACAGCACTCTACCAAAGGAAGAAGCATTCTACTGATAGAAGTAAGACTCTATCTCAAAAAAAAAAAAATAAAGCATCCATGTAGTGGGTAGGGTGTGGGGGTTACCTGACATAGAGTATCAGATTCCAAACAAGATAAGGAGTATGAAAGACTGCAGGTCCAACCAACTCAATGAACCTCAAGCATAAGAAATATGAAGAAAACTGTACCAAGGCACATCATAGTCAAATTGCTTAAAACCAAACTCTTTTTTAAAAGCAACCAGAGGAAGGAAATAATAAAAATTATACACAAATGACAAAAAATGCGTATTAGGATAAATTTCTCATTAAAAACAATGTAAGCCAGAAGACAGTGGAGAAAAATCTTTAAAGTACTTTAAAAAGCCCACAAAAACTGTCACCCTAGAATTCCATACCAGTAGAATTATCTTTCAAAAACTAAGATGAAATAGAAACCTTGTTCAGACAACCACAATAGAGTTAGAAATGAATAATAAAAAGATATCTGAAAAATCCCTCAGAGTTTTGGAATTTAGAGGCCAAAGGGGGGAAAAATCACAAGAACATTAGAAAATGTTTTGAACTGATTGAAAATGAAAGCACAATATATTAAGATCTGTGGAATGTAGTTAAATTTTTACTTTGAAATCTTTAGCAATAAATGTCTATATTTGGAAAGAAAAAAGGTTTAAATTAGTCATTTCAACTTCCACATTAAGAAACCAGAAAGAGGGCGGCTCCTGTGGCTCAGCAAGTAGGGCGCCGGCCCCATATACCGAAGGTGGCGGGTTCAAGCCCGGCCTCGGCCGAACTGCAAAACAAAAAAATAGCCGGGCGCTGTGGCGGGCG